>JAOXJJ010000438.1:7265247-7280122 GCA_025769935.1 Phoenix roebelenii
GAGCACCAACTCTTCTTGACGCAATGGATGAGAAGCTTCGACTGATTTCCTCACAGAAGAAAGTTTCTGAAGAATGCCGGTGAGAATGATGAGCTTTTTGGCTTTTTCCTTCTCTTTTTGATTCTTCTTCTTGTGGTATCTTCTTTTCTTAATTAAGTGTATCTCTCCCTTTCGTTCTGTTTCTTTTCTGAGGTTCTCTTGAATTTATAGCCAAGTTTTTCAGAGGAATTCAAATTCCTTTCTTGTCGTTCTGATAGGAATCTTTTTTGTTACAGAAAAGGACAAAATTTGTTACAAGGTTTCCATTGTAGTGCCAGCTGTACAGAGGTCGACTCATGCAGTCTAGAGGTCGACTCATGTTTATCATGGGTCGGCACTTCAATATATTAAGACAGCTCTTACTGTTGTAACTTTAAAGGGTCGTCTCTTTAACCTTAAGGGTCGACTCATCTTCTTCATGGGTCGCCTCTTCAAACACAAGGGTCGACTCATCAAATAATCTTTCTGACCAATGCTGAGACTAAGCTGGGGTCGACTCTTCAAATATAAGGATCGACTCATCAATATCGGGGGTCGACTCATTAGAAGCAAGGGTCGACTCATTAAACAATCTTTCTGACCAATGCTGAGACTGAGCTGGGGTCGACTCTTCAAACATAAGGGTCAACTCATCAATGTCGGGGGTCGACTCATTAGAAGCAAGGGTTGAGTCATTAAAGCTTGTCTCAGGTGGTAAAAGCTCTCTATTTAATTTGAACTATCAAGGGTTGACTCAAGTCTTGCGGGGGTCGACTCATTGACTGTGCCACTTGAGGAAAACGTGCCAGACTCAACCTTATCCTTTTTGCTCAGGGGTCGACTTAGGTGTCTCAAACAGAGTTCTTTAGACTTTTTCTTTGATCTTCATGGATTGGATTAAAGTTATTTTCCTTTTAGAACATATCCAATAAAGAGAGTTTGCAGTGCTTCATTTTTTCTTCATTTTTTCTTGATTTTTTTTGACTTATAGATCTTCACAATCAAGCCAACATCATTAGTACATAACATTAACTCAAGTATTTTGTAATCATCAAAATTCATCATTTAGGGTTGACATAATTTCTTATATTTTTTAATACCAAAGTATGGTCGAATTGTTAGGTTATAGACTATAATCCTATTAGCCCTACATCTCCTTATCATGCAATATTTGTTTAGAAGATAAAGATATTAGAAATTTAATCACTTGAAGAAGCAAAAAGTAGAAGGTGCCAACTTACTATGTTGCTAAAGATGTACTCAATAGTGAGAGGTTCGAGGTATTAGAGGAGGTTACCCCTTATGTCCAACCCGTGACATCTGTCAAAAAATTGATCTTAGGGATGACAATCGATAAGGTATAGATTGGGTAGGTTATTATTCGTACATGCCGTACAATTAGGAATCATGTATCCATACCTGCATCATATCCATTTTTGAGGCAAGATGGGATAGGTAGAGTTAAACGGATTAGGTTGGATGCTCGGGTCGAGTAAAGATACAAAAAACCATTTCTTATATACAAATCAAATAAATCAAAAGGAGTATAAAAGTAAACCTCAGTATTTCACATAACATTAAGCAAAATAAGAGTATAAAATATAGGAAATAATAAATCAAAATTTCAATAATAATAGAAACACAACAAATAAAAATATGTTTTTAGAAACGAATGTCCCATAAATTAACTAAAGCAATGAACTCAAAAAATGAACAACTAAGTATCATAATATGTAGCCTTTTATATGTACAATCTTTCTCACTATCGATTATGCTATTTTCTTCTTTATTATCACATAAAGTCAAGGATTTATAGTTTGAAATATGGTACCTTATGGTGGTGTAGATGACCCTAAACAAATACGACAAAAGGTGGAGAAGAAATTAGTGGAGTTATATATATTCGAGTCAAGTTCGAGATAGGTTTTATTATTACCCATGCTAGCTCCAAATCTACTACGGGTTTTGGAATCAAAACCATACTCAATATTGATTCTATGGGTAAAACCTGCCCAATTAGGATTGAGTTGGGTTGGATAGCCCATGGGATGGAGTAAATTACCATCCTTAATTGATCTTTTAAAGGTAAATCAAGATTGAGCAATAACTAAAAAGATTTAATTTTAAAAACAAAAGCATTAAATTTGTTTCTAAATAACGAGTAATAACCATTAAAAAGAAAAAAAAAACATGTAAACATGAACCCTTCAACACAACATGAAACTGTAAATTGAATATTTGGAAACTAATGTCCAAGGTTTCATGGCTGGCTGAGTCCTTCTCTCAGCCCTGAATTTCATTATATAGAATCTCGGTCCCTTTTGGGCCTTTACATGAATAGCCGACAGCTGCACTAATACAATGGTCAAGATCATCTCTGGAAGATCCCTTTCACAAGATCATCTCCGGAAGATCCCTTGCTTCCCTAGATACTGCGTGCACTGCAACCAATCAAGCAGTGCAGGCAACAATTTTGCCCTCTGTTGCTGGAAACTGGACCCGAGGGCGACCGGTCGGCCGAGAAGGGAGGAGCTCCGGCGAGGTGCTGGCGGGCGGCGATCCGTTGGCGGACCTGCATGGAAGCCGGTGGCCGAGTTTTCCAGCGTCGGCCCTCCGATGCCTAAGTCAGAGGGGGCAAGTGTAGATAAGGAGAAGGAACAGTGCGTGTAAGAGTTTCTATCTGCCAGCCCCCTCTAATATGGAGGAGTCCTCCTTTTATAGAGAGGTGCTGGGTTATCTGTGATGTGACAAGGCGAGACTGTAGTACAACTGAACATGTCGCACGATCAGACGATTTAATGCTCCGAGGTCGGAGACAGCGAGTTGTCATGGCCGACTGAGTGCGGCCGAGCTAACTTGCCGTGGAGGACTGGAGAAACTCATCGTGGAGAACTGGAGATCCGTAGACAGTAGGTAGCACGCGCATTAATTGTTGAGTAAGCTGGAGGTCTTCGGAAGCCATGCGTGATGATGGTTGAGTAGGCCGGAGATATGCATTAATGGTGGAGTGAGCCGGAGGTCTTCTGGGGCCATGCGCATTAAATGCTGACGGCGATGGCAGGGTATGCCCTCTGATCGGGCTACGGAAGGATGTGACCGTGGTAGGTGAAGGGTAAGATCGGAGATCCAAGGTGGTTGATTCCGAGGTCGGATACCTAGTTGGATGCCGAGTCGGGAGCCCAGGGGGTCGGATGTATCCGAGGTCGGGCGCCTTTGAGGTCGGGCGCCTCTGATCATGTGCTCCGCGACGTGCTCACGTGCCTTGGGGCGGTTCGTATTACCCCAACACTATCCTCCGACTTTCGAGTTTGAGCCGCTCGCGAGCTCGGATGCGGAAAGTAATTATCTTTATGGCTGTGGTGAGGGCCAGGGCTTTAAATTGTTCCGGTATTCTGCGTATTTCGGAGTGTTTTTAATGAGAGAAGGTGGAACGACTCCTTTTCATCCTCCGAGACCGCTTCGCGAAGCGGGCTCATAAATAGGTCCCAAGATCCGATAGGACATTGCCTCAATGGCGTGTTCGAGGCACCAAAACAAAATAAGTACTCCGCTTCGGTTTTCGGAGTCGACACGCGGTGCAATCTGAATGAGAGGTGGGATTCAGTCCTGCCGATCTGGGCCGTCGGGAGGATCTATATAAACCCTTCGACCTGACCCTAAAAAAGGGCTCTCTTGGCTATCTCCTTTTTTTTGTTCTTAGTTTCTGGTTAGCCTTTCTCAGTCATCACCGAGCTTTCCAGCGGTGCCTCAAGGCGGTTTCCGGCGATCCCTCCTCCGTAGGTTATCTCCTTTTCTTAGTGCGGGGCGTTTTCCTTCCTTTTTTCTTTGTTCTCTACTTTTCTCTCTTCTTTCTGAAAATGGGTCTTGGTCCGGATGAAGTTGGGTCTCCCTGCCGGAGGAGGAACTGGAGCTGATCCAGTTCCAGTTCTTTTTTCGGCCCGGGTTTCATCTTGAACCCGCGGGACCGGGGGGCCAGGTAATGCGACCGCCTCCAGGCCGGATCGGAGTGTACATTGAGACACTCTGGGCCGGTCTGCGGTTCACCCTTCACATGTTCGTGAGTGACCTGTTGGTGGAATACCAGCTCGTCCCAGCGCGGCTGGTTCCGAACTCTTGGAGGACTATAGTCGGGTTCTTGTCCCTTTGCCTCGCGCATGGGATCCCGACTTCAGTAAATATTTTTCGTCGGTGTTTTTTATTGAAAACAAACCCGACGGACGGAGAGTGGCTATACTTTGCCTTTCGAAGTGGTATGTCCCTCTTCCGAGGTGCCCCTTCCTCTATTCATGAGTGGAATGGGCGTTTTTTCTTTTTGGCGTCCGAAGCGTCGTGGGGTTTTGACCCAAGGTGGGGGCACCCCCGACTGAAGGCCCTCAACAGGCACTCCGAGCCTACGGCGGATGAGCTAAGGGTTTTTGACTCCCTGCGGGATCTCGGGAGGGATATCAACTTGGCCGACCTCTTGAGCGAGGAAGCCTTGGTGAACGTCGGTCTGAGCTCGGCGCGCCCCAAGGGTAAGAGTGGTTACTTAGTCTTGTTTCGCTGCTTTGCATGTTTTTCTCTCTTTTACTTAAGAGTTTTTCTTTTTATATTTCAGACATTCTCCACATGTCGACCAGCCACATGTCATTACTCCTCCGACTGAAAAAGAGGTCCGCTGATGCGGGCGGAGCTCTTCCCAAGCCCCGCAAGAGGGCGAGATCGTCTCCTACCCGCAGGTCGGAGGAGTCTGGGGCCAGCACATCATCGGCGGCCCAAGAGGAAGCTCCAGCCGAGCGTGCAAGCTCGGCCTCCGGAGGGACGTCCGATTCGGCGCCTCTGGCCTGTCCCGCCCCCATTGCTCAGCGGGCAGGCCGGCCTGTCATTCGTTTGCGGTGATCGGGGCTCGAGCCGGGCAGGGGCCCTGGTGATCCGAGCGTGCCTCGGGTCGTCGCCCCAAGTTCTGCTGGTCCTAGCTCGTCTAGGACAGGGGGCGCCCCGGGAGGGATCCTATCGGCCCGAATTTCCCGTTTCCCGAGGGTGGCTCGGCAATCTAAGATGCCGATGTCGCGCGCGCGGTCTTTCGCCGTGCGATGCTTCCGACCGACCGAGTTATGATCGAGGCCCTCAGCCTCGAAGAGATCGTCGACCAGGTCTACCGGAATACTATTTGGGTAAGTGACTTCCTTACTTTGCTTTTAGTTGTTCTTGTTTCCTTCTCCTTTATTTATCATCACTTCTCTTTGCAGCATATCCATGAGGTCGACATCCTGGTATTCATCACCTCGGAATGCCAGAACGAATCTCGGCGATTCCAGAGACAGACAGAGTCAGCCGAGAAGAGGCTCGCGGAGTTCGAGGCCGAGCTAGCAGAGGTCCGTGTGCGGAGGGAGGCCACCGAGGCCGGTCGGCTCACAATCGTCAGCGAGCTCGAGGAGGAGAGGGCCGCCCACTCCCTGGCGAGGTTCGAGTTGCGTGCAGTCGAGGCGCGACTCGCGGAAGCCCGCACTGAAGCTGCGGGGCATAAGTATGAAGGCGTGGTTCTCCGCCTAAAAATCGAGCAGCTCGAGGCCCGAGAGAAGAGGGCGCTCGAGCAAGCCCAAAATGCTGTGGAGCTCTTCAAGGAGTCGGAGGAGTTCCGCGACATGCTTGAGGAGGAGACCGTGGATGGGTTCCTCCGGGGCTTCGAGAACTTCAAGCGGTAGAAGGCTCAATTCTGCCCCCAGTTTGATCTTTCGGGGATCCGGCCAAGGTCAGGTATCGACGGCGATAATGACTCCGACGTGCCCTTGCCGCTTGAAGAGGAGGAAGAGGAGGAGGTCGAGGTCGAGGCCGCCGAAGCGGTAGCCAGGGGAGGGAGCTCTGAGACCGAGCTGGCAGTCCAGGCGGCTCCCGCAGAGGAAATTTTCGAGGTTGCTAACGAAGCTGCTCCTGCTCCCGCCGAGGAAGGTCCCGAGCCGACCCCCGCCGAGGTCCCCCAAGTGATCATCGTAGATGATCCCGACGCTAACGAGGCCAGAGCCCCTTAGGAATAGTTTTGTTCCTTTCTCTTTCTTTTTTTTGTTGTAAGCGAGGTTGGCTTCTAAAACCATTGTACAGCCGACCTCGACTTTGTACTTTGTCCTTCGGGCCTTTATTAATGAAATAGTTCTTTCGTAAATTAGTGTTCACTTCTTTGCTCCAGTTTTTTGAATCGAACTTTTCTCAATGAATTTTTCTAAGTGCTCGAGCTCGGCTAAGCGTTTGGACCTTGATTTTCTAGGCCTCGACTTAGGTCATGTTCACTAAGTAGAGCTCCAAGCTCCGAGTTTTCGAGCTTGGATTGGAATTCTACCAAGCCCTTAGGCTCGGCGTGTGCGTTGAGCCCGAACCTCGAATTTCGAAGAGGTTTCATCGGGCGTTCAGGCTCGTCTTCTAAGCAATTTTGGCTTTTCTTGAGCTTAGCTTTTAGGACGTTAGCCGGCAGGAGGTGTCGGGGACAGCCTCCAGGGAGGTCATGGACCGAAGTCACATTGGCGTCGAAGCCTATGCGGCAGTTGATCTCGGACATGGACGAGGTGCCAACAAGTAGAACTAAGATTTTGTAATTTGTGCTTCGGCATTTCCAAGCTCGACCGAAGTATCAAAGGTCGATATATTTACTGCTGACGAGCAATAAAAGAAACACACCAAGTGTAAGGAGGGCCCAGGCTCGCAATTACTTTGGGGAAGCGTCCCGACCTTGGTCGAGGTAAATTCTGAACTTAATCAATGAATTATCGACGATATAGAAGAAGGTAATGAAACTGTAAAATATACCTTCCGCACTGTCGGAGCCGAGAGTCTTATGCTGAGGTCGGCAGCTTCGCTCTTTGGCGAGTTCTTGAGGATGTTCCTTTGCCTAAGATCCGCTTTTTTGAGGATGCCGGCATATTGGGAGATGTAGTCGCCGTTGGAGATCTGTATGGACGCCGCTTCGTTGTCATTCACGAACATTTTGAGAGCGCTTTGTCGTCATTCACGAACATTTTGAGAACGCCTCGTCGTCATTCACGAACGTTTTGAGGGCGCTTTGTCGTCGTTCACGAACATTTTGAGGGCGCTTTCTCGTCATTCACGAACATTTTGAGGGCGCTTTGTCGTCGATCACGAACGTTTCGGAGGGCTGCGAAGGTACTACCTCATCATCCCGAGGTCAAGGGAGCTTGGGCTCACCATCGACTCATCGGGGCATCTCGACCTTAGTCGGGAGGCGCTACGAAGGGCCGCGAAGGTACTACTCCATTGTCGATGTCGAGCGCCACGGAGGGCCACGAAGGTACTACCCCATCTTTCCGAAGTCGAGGGGTCTGGGAACGCACTGTCGACACTCGAGGCATCCCGACCTTAGTCGAGGGATCGTACGCAAGGTCGAGGGGTCTGGGAACGCACTGTCGACCTACGACGCTTTCCAAGGCCGAGGGGTCTGGGTACGCACTGTCTGCACTCGAGGCATCCCGAACTTAGTCGAGGAGGCGCTACGGAGGGCTACGAAGGTACTATTCCGTTGTCGATGTCGAGCGCCACGGAGGGACGCGAAGGTACTATCCCGTCTTTTCGAGGTCAAGGGGTCTGGGAACGCACTGTCGACACTCGGGGCATCCCGACCTTAGTCGAGGGATCGTACGCAAGGTCGAGGGGTCTGGGAACGCACTGTCGACCTGCGATGCTTTCCGAGGCCGAGGGATCTGGGAATGCCCTGTCGGCACTCGAAGCATCCCGAACTTTGTCGGGGTATTTGAGGAAGATCGAGATCGAGCTCGATGTCTTCACGGCGAGGCGTTCCAAGCTTGGCTGGGGCATCCAAGCTTGGTCGGGCATCCGAGCTTGATTGGGTAGTCTGAAGATTACGAACATTTTATCATTAGGAGAAACATAATATGACCAGGAGAAAACTGTAGATAAGTTATCATAAGGAGAAGATGGAAACCATGTTCCCGATCACCCAGAATCCCTTAGGGCTTCACTGATAATTCATCCGAAGATTTTCGGAGTTCCAGCTTCGTGCAATGGGGGTCCCTTCAAGGGACTCCAGCTTGTAGGCTCTAGGTCGCTGAACTCGCGCGATCCGGTACGGTCCTTCCCAATTTGGGGCCAGCTTTCCTTACTCGGTTGGCTGAGAAGCTTCGGTTCTTCTGAGGACGAGATCCCCTACTTTGAAAAGTTTGGCTTTGACTTTGGAGTTGTAGTACCAGGCTGTCCTTTACTAGTACCTCGCCATGCGAACTCGGGCGACTTTCCTGGTCTCTTCAGCAAGGTCCAAATTATTTCTGAGCTGGAAAGAGTTGGAGTCAGCATCGTAGTGCTCGACCCTTAGGGAAGGGAATCCGATTTCCAACTGGATGACGGCCTCAGTCCCGTAGGCCAAGTTGAAGGGGGTCTCGCCCGTGGGCAGCCGAAACGTAGTTCGGTAGGCCCATAGCATGTTGTATAGATCCTCGACCCATTGTTCTTTGGATCGGTCGAGTCTGACTTTAAGTCCCTGCAAAATGGTGCGATTTGTTACCTCGGTTTCTCCATTTATCTGTGGATGGGCGACCGAGGTGAAGCGGTGGTCGATGCCGAGCTCGGAGCAGAATTTCCTGAATCGAACGTTATCGAACTGGCGATCGTTGTCAGATATGAGGATGCGGGGGAGTTCAAATCTGTAGATTATTGACTTCCAAACAAAATTCCGCATCTTCTGCTCGGTGATCCAGGCCACTGGCTCAGCCTCGACCCACTTAGTGAAGTAGTCAACGGAGACGACCAGGAACTTTCTCCTGCCAGTCGCAAGGGGGAACGGCCCCAGAATATCAATTCCCCACTGGGCAAATGGCCAGGGGGCGCCGATTGAAGTCAGCGGGGCCGAAGGTCGGTGCTGGATGTTGGCGTTCCATTGACACCGGTCACATCTCCGGACAAAGTCCGTTCCATCCTTCTGAAGTGTGGGCCAATAGTATCCCTGGCGAAGGATCTTGTGAGCTAGCTCGGCCTCCCAAGTGGTTTCCGTAGATCCCCTCATGGACCTCTCGTATGGCATAATCCGTTTCTGACGGACGGAGACATCTAAGGAGGGGAGAGATAAAGGACCTGCAGTAGAATTTTCCTTCGTACAATACGTACCAGAAGGCGAGTCGCCTAATTCGACAAGACTCCAGCTCGTCGTTGGACAAGATTTCATCTTTCAGGTAGCTGACGAGCTCATCCATCCAACTTGGCTTCACCTCAAGGCAGAGCGCTGGCTCGGGCTCTTCCGTGCTGGGCGTTTGGAGATACTCGAGCATTGTCGCTTTAGGAAGCTCGCTTATGCGAGAGGTTGTTAGCTTTGACAGTTGGTCCGCCCTCTGGTTCTTCAATCTTGGAATGTGTTGGATGCTGAAGGAGCTCAGAGCGGAGATAAGATCTCGTACCTTCTGGAGATACTTCTGCATCGCGGGCTATCGAGCTTCGAAGTCTTCCAAGATCTGGCTCACGACCAGTTGGGAGTCGCAGAAGACCTTTAGATCTTTCACCTCCAGTTCTTTCGCCAACTTGAGCCCGACGATGAGTGCCTCGTATTCCGCCGCATTGTTAGAGGCGAAAAATTCGAGGCGCAAAGCTTGCTCCGCAACTACTCCACCGGACTGGTGAGGATAAGGCTTGCTCCACTACCCCCCAAGTTTGAGGAGCCATCGACGTGCAAATCCCACGTCGGCCCCGGAGTTTGCTCCGTTGGTGCGGGCTCGGGCTCGGGCTCATCCGGCACGGTGCACTCGACGATGAAGTCGACGAGTGCCTGGGCTTTAATTGCCGGCCTCGGCTGGTACTCGAGGTCAAACTCTCCTAGCTCGATCGCCCACTGTGATTCTCCCTGCCCGGTCTGACCGCTGCTGGATCTGCTTCATTGGTTGGTCGGTCAGTATGGCGACTGTGTGGGCTTGGAAATAAGGTCGGAGCCTCCGAGCTGAAATTACCAGGGCGTAGATTGTCTTTTCTAGTTTTGAGTATCGAGTCTCGGCATCCCTCAAGACTTGGCTAGTGTAGTATACTGGTTTTTGGAGCTTGTCTTCTTCTCGGACCAGGACGGAGCTCACTGCAACCGGGGAAACCGCCAAATATAAGTAGAGGAGCTCGCTCTGCCGAGGTTTTGTAAGAAGTGGAGGAGAGGCGAGGAGACGCCTGAGGTCTTCAAAGGCCTGCTGGCATTTCTCCGTCCAGAGGAAGTTCTTCGGCCGCTTGAGGACTAAGAAAAATGGGAGGCATCTATCTGCAGACCGGTAAACAAATCTTTCCAAGGTTGCAACTCGGCCAGTGAGTCGCTGCACCTCCTTAACTGTCCTCGGCAACGCCATCTCTTGCAATGCTCAGATCTTCTCGGGGTTCGCCTCAATTTCGTGTTGGGTGACTATAAAGCCAAGGAACTTCCCCGAGGTGACTCCGAAAGCACACTTAGGAGGATTGAGCTTCGTCCGATACCTCCTCAGCGTGGAGAATGTTTCGTTGAGGTCGGCAATGTGGTCTTCTGCCAGCCGAATTTTCACCAGCATGTCATCAACATAGACCTCCATGTTTCGGCCTATTTGGCTTTTTAAAATCTGGCTAACCAACCTTTGATAGGTCGCTCCAGCATTTTTCAGGCCGAAGGGCATCACTTTGTAGCAATAAGTGCCCCCATCGATGATGAAAGCCGTCTTCTCCTCATCTTCGGGTGCCATCTGAATTTGATTGTACCCAGAGAAAGCGTCCATAAATGTCAGCAACTGATGTCCCAAGGTGGAATCCAAGAGTTGGTCGATGTTGGAAAGAGAAAAACTATCCTTTGGGCAAGGTTTGTTCAGGTCGGTGTAGTCCACGCACATCCGCTATTTTTTGTTGGCCTTCTTGACGAGAACTACATTGGCGAGCCAGTCCGGGTCGAATATCTCCCAGATGAAGTCGGCTTTAAGGAGCTTGTTTACCTCCTCGGCTGCCGCTTGCTGTCGCTTTGGGGCAAACCCTCGCTTCTTCTGCCGCACGGGCCTGGAGGTCGGTTTCACCTAAAGTCGGTGAACCATGATCTCCAGGTCTATTCCGAGCATGTTGGCGGGCGACCAGGCGAAGACGTCCATGTTGGCCCGCAGAAACTCGATCAGGCATCCTCTTTCACGGACATCCAGTTCGGAGCCGACCTGCACGATTAGCTGGAGGAAATTTTTCTGTAAAGGAACTTGAGTGAGAAGCTCACCAGGCTCTACTCGCTCCTTCTGTGGGTCGTTCCGTGCTTCCAGAGTCTCGAAGGAGAGCACTCGATTTGCTGCCGAAGTTGATGCCTCGGCTGGTCGCTTAGCCTTATGGGTCGCCATATAGCATCGCTTTGCTATCACTTGGTCCCTACGAACTTCGCCCACTCCTTGGTCGGTAGGGAATCGCATGAGCAGGTGGCGAGTTGAGACCACAGCTCGGATAGCGTTGAGCCTTGATCGTCCGAGGATGGCGTTGTACGCCGAGGGCAGGCGAACCACGAGAAAGTCCATCCTTACGATGCTCTCTCGAGGAGCGAGGCCGACCGTGACTATAAGACCAATCTCGCCCTCAATCGGGACTGAATCCCCGGTGAATCCAACTAAGGGAGCGTTCATTCTCCGGAGTTGATCTTCTGTCATCCCTATTTTCTGGTAGGCGTCGTAATACAGAACATTTGTCGAGCTTTCATTATCTACTAAGACACGTTTTATGTCAAATTTATTTACAATCATGGAGATGACCACAGCGTCATCATGAGGAGTCTCAACTTCCTCCAAGTCCTCGTCCGAGAACGAGATGGTGTCGGAGGTGCGCGGGCGCTTTGGGGTGGCCCTTTCATCCGCAGATCCACTGGCCGAGGTTCCTCCTCGGATGGTGTTGATGGTCCCGGCGATGGGTCTGTTGGCGTTTGGATCTTCGGGCTGCTGTGCGGTGATCTCCGCTGGCCTCCTTTCCTCGCGCCGGTTCCGCACGAACCGGTCGAGTACTCCATGGCGGATGAGTGCCTCGATTTCATCCCAGAGCTAGAAGCAATCCTCCGTGTCGTGGCTGTAGTCTCGGTGGAAGCAACAGTACTTCCTGGGATTGCACCAAGCTCCGAGGTCCCGCATCGGGGGTGGAGGCCTAAAGTAGTCCCGACCCTGGTCTCCATCAGAATCTCTGCTCGGGGAGCATTGAGGGGAGTGTAGTTCTCATACCTTCCCGACTGTGGTCGCGGTCGCATCAGCGATCTCGGTCTGGGTGGAGACCTTGGTCGGGTTGCCTTTGAGGCCGAGGTGGGCTCCTCAGCCGAGGCAGATTCTTGTTCCGACGAGGAGATTGGCTTCTGGGATGGCCGCGCTCCTCGCGGCGTCTCTTCTGTTTCTTGGAAGTCGGCTCAGTCGCACCCCGCCTCGAGGTGATGGCCTCTTCGGCCTTCGCGTACTTCTAAGCTCGGATGAGCATATCTGTGAAGTCGGCGGGAAAACTCTTCTCGATGGAGAAGAGAAACCTGTAGGACCGAGCCCCAGTCTTCAACGCCGACATGGCTATCGACTGGTCGAGCTCGCGAACCTCCCAGGTGGCGGCGGTGAAACGATCGAGGTAGTCCTTGAGGGACTCTCCCTCTCTTTGTTTAATGTCGAGAAGGGAGTCTGAAGTCCGCCGCTGACATCGGCTGGCAGCAAAGTTGGTAGTGAACTGCCTGTCGAGCTGCTCGAAGGACGATACTGTGCTGGGCTTTAGCCCAGAGAACCAGAGTCGAGTTGCTCCCCGAAGCATCGCTGGGAAGGCCTTGCAAAGCATGGCCTCCGAGGATCCCTGCAACGCCATGAGAGCTCGATAACTCTCCAGGTGGTCGAGAGGGTCGGTCGTGCCATTGTACGGCTCCACCTGAGCCATTTTGAACCTCAATGGGACCGGCTCATCCTCGATCCGACGGAAAAAGGGGATTTAGTTGTAAATTCAAAGTCACCCTCATATCTCGCCTTTCTACTATGGAGCGCCTCGATCTGGCGCTCAAGTCTCTTGACCTTCTTGTCGAGTTCTCCACTCCATGGGTCCGCCACGGTAGTTTGCTCCGTCGCAGGCTGTCCCGGGACGAACTCGACTTCCGATGGCTGTGGGCCGTTGCCTAGACTCCTCACTAAGGGTCCCTTCCTGGGGGAAGCCTGGGCTGAATCCTGGCAACAGCATCGCTCCTCATTGTTGGCCTGTGAGGAGCCAGAGAGATTCTGGCGTTGGCACGCCGGTCCGTTCGGAGGAGGCCCCGGCAGGACCTGGGCGTGTGGAGGCGGTGCCGGTGGGGCTCCCTCACGTTGCAAGCCCTGAACAGCCGCGGCCAAGGCTTGAACTTGCTGCACCAGGACGTCGAACTGCTTTGGCTGGACTTGCAAGGCTGAACCATCCGGAGGAGGCGAATTCTGGACGGAGTGCTCCGAACTTGGTGGGAGACGCCGGGAGGCGTTAGAGGCTCCCTTGCTTCTCAACTTCATGATCGCGACTCGGGCCCTTCCTCTAGCGCCAACTGTTGCTGGAAACTGGACCCGGAGGCCACCGGTCGGTCGAGAAGGGGGGAGCTCCGGCGAGGCGCTGGCGGGCGGCGATCCGTCGACAGACCTGCAGGGAAGCCGGTGGTCGGGTTTTCCGGCGCCGGCCCTCTGATGCCTAAGTCAGAGGGAGCAAGTGTAGATGAGGAGAAGGAATAGTGCGTGTAAGAGTTTCTGTCCGCCAACCCCCTCTAAAACGGAGGAGTCCCCCTTTTATAGAGAGGTGCTGGGTTACCTGTGATGTGACAAGACGAGACTGTAGTACAACTGAACATGTCGCACGATCAAACGATTTAATGCTTCGAGATCGGAGATACAAAGTTGTCATGGCCGATTGAGTGTGGCCGAGCTAACTTGACGTGGAGGACTGGAGAAACTCATCGTGGAAAACTGGAGATCCGTAGACAGTAGGTAGCACGCGCATTAATTATTGAATAAGCTGGAGGTCTTCGGGAGCCATGCGTGATGATGGTTGAGTAGGCCGGAGATATGCATTAATGGTGGAGTGAGCCGGAGGTCTTCTGGGGCCATGCGCATTAAATGCTGACGGCGATGGTAGGGTATGCCCTCTGATCGGGCTATGGAAGGATGTGACTATGGTAGGTGAAGGGCAAGATTGGAGATCCGAGGTGGTTGATTCCGGAGTCAGATACCTAGTTGGGTGCCGAGTCGGGAGCCCAGGGGGTCGGATGTATCCGAGGTCGGGCGCCTCTGATCATGTGCTCCGCGACGTGCTCACGTGCCTTTTGGGCCTTTACATGAATAGCCGACAGCTGCACTAATACAATGGTCAAGATCATCTCCGGAAGATCCCTTTCACAAGATCATCTCCGGAAGATCCCTTGCTTCCCTAGATACTGCGTGCACTGCAACCAATCAAGCAGTGCAGGCAACAATTTTGCCCTCCTAGAATGTCGCAGTACTACCGCGAGATTTTACTCCATGGTTTTTAGAGACAGAAAGGGGCATTGAAGACTTGGCGAGGGCAGGCTGGCAGAGCCGGTAGTTGCGACTACTTAGGAAAGGTATATTCTATGCGAGACAAGTTTTTGATGCCGAGCGGACAGATGTACCTCGAGAGAGATTCATCCATAGTGATTGACTGGATATGGAGAGAAGACAGGTATGGTGATGAACATCCTCTTATTCCGAGACCCACACATTGGTTTAGGAAATAGATGAATTTCAAACAACACATGTGTTCCACGAGGTGAACAGGACAGTAGACTGGGTCGTCTTCTTTATCGTCCAGTATTTCAGAGAGTTCTTCTGGACATCCGCAGTTGATATAGCTTTTTTTTTGTATTTTTTATTTTTTATAATTTTGTAGGATGCATTTGCATTAGAGTTATATGAATTGATGTTTTCAT
>JAOXJJ010000438.1:7280128-7320684 GCA_025769935.1 Phoenix roebelenii
TATATATAAACTCGGCGAGGGCGCGGCCCCCTCCAAACCAGGCGGCAAATCGACGCGGATGGATAGGTGGTCCCAAATCTTGGCGATACAAACGAAATAGGATAGAGAGAGAGAAAAAAACGTTGCCAAAAAGGTTATATTTTTCTTCTATTTCCTTGCGAAACAAGCCTATATTTGCCCTATAAAGGCCCCCTCGCCTCATGCCATTCTCGCCCGCTCTCCGACCTCCGCTTTTTATTTCCCGCTGGAGCCATCCCGCCGCTAGGTTTCCCTCCCTCCTCCGCCGCCTGCCTCTAGGGTTCCGCTTCCTCCGCCGCCGGAGTTAGATATCCTTTCTGTTCTGTTCTCTGTTTTGTTTTCCTTTTCTTTCTTCCCCTCTCCTGGAGAGAGATCGAAGAAGCAATCCTCCCTTTCTCCTAGATCGTCCGTTCTTTCGTCTCAGATCTGTGATCCCGGCCAGATCCACGGCGGTTGGTCTCCCAGATCCTACAAGTCCTCTCCTCTTTCTTCCCTTTTTTTTTTATCACTGTTTTTGTTTTCGCCGTCTTCTGAAGGTCCGGCCGTGGGTATATCCGGCGACTCTAAAGCCGAGCTAGAGTTTTTCTCCTCTGTTCAGCTCTCTCCTGCCTCGTTTGGGGGGGTTAGCCGGGGCTCCGGCCTCGGCGGCTATCAGAGCCCCCTTCTTCAAATCTGATAAAAGTTTAGCGTTTTTTTCTTCCATTTTTCCTGCGATCGGGAAGAGATGCCGGCCCTGGCCTGCGTAGACGCTGCAGTCCCCCCTCCTGGCTACGGCCTCGCCTGGGATGGCTCTCTTCCTGCGCCGGGAACATTTCCCGGCGGCACTCAGACCGCTGCGACGGCGGACCTCGAACACCTCTCCCCTTGGTCCCCCGACCTCTCCGCCGCCCTCTACAAGATCGACGGCTGGGGCGCCCCCTACTTCTCCGTGAACGCCGCCGGCAACATCGCCGTCCGACCTTACGGCCCCGTCACCCTCCCCCACCAGGAGATCGACCTGATGAAGGTCGTCCGGAAGGCCTCCGACCCGAAATCCGCCGGCGGCCTTGGCCTCCAGCTCCCCCTTATCGTCCGCCTCCCTGACGTCCTCCGCCACCGCCTCGAGTCCCTCCACTCCGCCTTCGACTTCGCCATCCGGTCCTCCGGCTACGGCGCCCACTACCAGGGCGTCTACCCGGTCAAGTGCAACCAGGACCGGTTCATCGTGGAGGACGTCGTCGAGTTCGGCGCCTCTTTCCGCTTCGGCCTCGAGGCCGGATCCAAGCCGGAGCTCCTCCTCGCCATGAGCTGCCTAGCGCGGGGCAGCCCCGAGGCCTTCCTTATCTGCAACGGCTACAAGGACGAGGAGTACGTATCCCTCGCCCTCCTCGCCCGGACCCTGGATCTGAACGCGGTGATCGTCCTCGAGCAGGAGGAGGAGCTCGACACTGTGGTGGAGACCAGCCGGAGGCTCGGAATCCGGCCAGTGATCGGCCTCCGGGCGAAGCTCCGGACCCGGCACTCTGGCCACTTCGGGTCGACCTCCGGCGAGAAGGGAAAGTTCGGCCTGACGACGGCCCATATCCTCTCGGTGGCCCGGAAGCTCCAGCGGCTCGAGATGCTCGACTGCCTCCAGATCCTCCACTTCCACCTCGGATCGCAGATCCCTTCCACCACCCTCCTGGCGGACGGCGTCAGCGAGGCCGCCCATATCTACTGCGAACTGGCGCGGCTGGGGGCGGCGATGCGCGTGATCGACGTGGGGGGCGGCCTCGGCATCGACTACGACGGCTCCCACTCCAGCGGCTCGGACATGTCCGTCGGATACGGCCTCGACGAGTACGCCGACGCCGTGATCCAGGCGGTCCGGTACGCGTGCGACCGGAAGGGCGTGCGCCACCCCATACTCTGCAGTGAGAGCGGTCGCGCCCTGGTGTCCCACCACTCAGTCCTCGTCTTCGAGGCCGTGTCGTCCACCACTGCGGCAGCGGTCGACCCGGCCGCCGCCCTCGGGGCCGGCCCGGCCTACTTCCTCGATGAGTTGCCCGACGACGCGCGCGGCGATTACAGGGATCTGATAGCGGCCGCCTTCCAGGCGGAGTGCGACAAGTCCCTGATATACATGGACCAGCTGAAGAGGAAATGTGTCGAGCAGTTCAAGGACGGCGTGCTAGGGATCGAACACCTGGCGGCGGTCGACGGGCTCTGCGAGCTGGTGGCGAACGAGATCGGGGCGGCTAATCCGGTCAAGACGTACCATGTGAATCTCTCGTTCTTCACCTCGATGCCGGATTTCTGGGCGATCGGGCAGCTGTTCCCCATCGTACCGATCCACCGGCTCGACCAGCGGCCACGCGTGGAGGGGGTGCTGTCGGACCTGACCTGCGACAGCGACGGCAAGGCAGACCGCTTCATCGGGGGGCGACCAAGCCTCCCGCTGCACGAGTTCGGCGGCGGCGGCGGCGGCGATAGCGGTAAGAAGGGGGGTTACTACCTGGGGATGTTTATGGGCGGGGCTTACCAGGAGGCGCTCGGGGGGCTGCACAACCTGTTCGGGGGGCCGAGCGTTGTGCGGGTGACGCAGAGCGACGGGCCGCACTGCTTCGCGGTGACGCAGGCGGTGCCAGGGCCGTCGTGCGCGGACGTCCTGCGAGCGATGCAGCACGAGCCCGAGCTCATGTTCGAGGCGCTCAAGATGCGGGCGGAGGAGTCCGGCGCTCGGGGAGGGGGGAGGAACGCCGAAGCCGTGGCTACTGCCCTTGCCCGCGCCTTCCACTCCATGCCGTACCTTGTCGTCGGTGGTGACTCCGGCGGGGATGGGATGAGCAGCGACTCGGAGGTGTCCGCCGGAGGTACGGAGATCGGCGACGATGGTAGCTACGAGGAGTGGGAGTTTATGAGGCGCCTGAGCATGTGAAGGGGTGTATTGGACGGAGTTGGAGATCCGTTTGTCGTGTCGTTGGAGTGCTTCGCAGTTTTCTTTTTTTCATGGATCGGGAATCCAGAATCATTTTCCTTGCTTTCAAACTGTTCGTTTCATTGCCTTCAAAAGAAAATCTCGTAAAAAAAGTATGAGAGCTGATCTCTGGGGAAGACGAATCCGTAAAATTATCATAATTTTTTTTAAATAAATTTATGATGCCATGAATATCTGCTTCAAATTTTAAAGTCCATTGTTTGATGGAAATACTTGGTTTCAGAGAATCAGTGTGGGTCAGCAAAAATAAACAACTTTGTCAAAGATACAGATGGAATAATTTCAGCAGCTAGTCAACACTAAGAATCTGGTGGCCCCCACCCTCTCTCAGGGAAAAGGAATGAGAGGAATTACATCATTAATTGCGCTAAGATGACAATGGAGAAGAAAGCCAAAACGCATTAATAGAACTTAAAGAAGAATGCAGCGCCAGATAGGGATTTTTGGATGTGAAGAAAAAAAAATATAGAAATAAATTGTGGTAAAGTTACTATGACCTATGACCAATGTAGTGACTCATGCAGATCTATTAGTGCAGCACGGCACAAACCCATACCTTGCCATGCCGGTGTGAGACATTTTTAGAATGGTTCAGCTAACCTTGTTTCCGATCATCAAATTTATAGTGAGGCTCTTGATATTTTGATATTTCAGAAAATATGATCATCTGAAAATTTTGGAGTAGATAATTTGAAGTACAACTTAATCATAAGGAGTGAGCCTTTTCTCTTATTCAAATATAAACTACCATTTTCCTTCATTTAGTTTGGGGATCTTGGACAATTGCTCTTTGGTCTTATGAGCTAAAATTATTTACCCAATAAGATAGGGTTCCGACCTTCTAAGTGCCAAGTTATCATCAAAATAGAATAGCAAAGCCCTTTCACCATTCATAGTTAGATTGGCCAAAAATGTTGACAGCAAATGTCAAGAACCAAAAGCTTCTCAAAACTTCGTGGATGACAATTGGATCCAAGTAGCAGATCATCCATGGCTTGTTGATGGCAGTGTCTACTAATTCAAGCTATGGGTCGTTTATTAAAACTTTTGTTCATTGAGAATGACATGCTAAAGACTTGGATCAAAGAATGACATTACCTTGATTCATCCATGTCTCTGTTTAAATCTAAAATCTATTTCAGATTTAGCAATACCCTGCTAGAAATTTCTTTTTCTGACTTTCTGTTTAAACAATTCTTTGCAAGTGGATCCCTCATGACAAGTCATTTCTGGGATGCATATTTTAATTCCTGTTCAAACCACCTGTGTATCCAGCACACTTAAGCAAGATATTCTAAACATTGGAGCACCTATATTATTCCAAGTATTCACCGGACATGCAGTCAAGTGTAGCATGCATTCAATATGATCATTCTTATTTGGCTTCGCAAGAAGCATAATCTGACTTGACCTTGCTTAATTGTCTTATTAGGTGGCTGATTCACTTGAGAAAGGAACTGAACATGAAGATGAGTACATGATCGGCAAAAAGGAACCTTTTGTTAACCGGTAATCTATTTTACCTTTTGTTATTATTAGCATAGTATCCGTTATTATTTATAATAAAATTTAATAAATTCTTTAGCGGTTTTCAAGATTTATATCCATACCAAAAGACATGGAGATATTCATTTATGGACTTCAACCAAGTAGAGTCCCATTGGGAAATTCTAGTCTATGTAGTGAAGGACCCTTATAGCTACAAAAGGAGAGCTGAGGTAAGCTGACTATTAAGTCTAGTTTTTGGAGTTCTATATGTTGATAAAATATTAGAAAAAAGAAGTCTGATAAAAAGATTTTATGCCTTGTTTTTTTTTTATTTTCTGTGTTTTTTTTATTGGTTTTAATATTTTTTTCATCTTTTGAGCCTCTTAAATAGGCTCGTGAGTTGTGAGGCTTTTAAATAGGTATGGTACTAGGATGCCTCTTCTTACAATTTTTTTTTCTCAAGTTTCAAGATGTCTCCCTTTCCCTCTCTCTCTCTCTCTCTTTCCCTCTTTGAGCTCCCTCCCATGACTGGACCAAGAGAGAAAAGAGATCAAATCGGGGCTCCCTTTCGTTTTGCATGGGACACAACTATCTTGGCTGCTATCAAGTACCTAGTTAGCATTGACCTTGTAGCAATTGGGATGGTTGAGACATCCCATTCATGAGTGAACCCATGTCGAGTGTTGTTTTCTCAACGGAATCACCCAGTGTTGGCAGGATGCGCTGGTACCATTGGGATAAGAATCCAAATGAAATCTTCCTTCTTCTCTACATTGTTTCTCCTAGGATATCTTTTTCCCTAATTCTCACTTTTCTTCCATGGCTAGAAAACTCTGTTCATGTCATGTTAATCTAATAATTTTCATTAAGCATTTAATGCTCTTATAAAACAAAATTTTTCCACAAATTTTGTTCGTGTCATATTAAGCTTTGTGCCCAATTTGGCTTTTGTAAGGAGCACAATAAATAAGTTCTTCAAAATAATAGAATGCCTTCTTCCTATCAATCTCAGTTCGTAAATCCCAACAAAACCCTAATCCTTAGAATCTTGAATGCTATCTCTTTAGCTAATAGTTGTTCTAAGCAAGATTTGCCATACCGATCGGTACCGTACCATACCAGACGTACCGTACAATATCGGTACTAAATCGGTACGCAATCTTATATTGTACCGATACTCGTTATGCCTCGTCATCTCGTATCGTACTACATATCAATACTATAATATGATTGGTTCTGATACAAGATCCGGTATCTAGACAGTGAACCTTAGTTGTAAATCATTCAGTACACTGTTTTTTGGCATCCGTTGCATCTCTCTTCAAAACCTAAGTTTTCCTATAAGTGGAGCATTCATTTGTTCCTATTCTGTAAGGCTTTTAACATTATGAATTCTCATCATGCATATTTGTATACATGTTCGTCTTAGTAAAAGAATATATTCGTAGAAAAAGATAGTGTACTCTACTGTTGCAGAGAGATATAGAGTTATTTCTTTTAGATATAACATGCTTGTGCTTGTGGATGTGTGTGTGTGAGAGAGAGAGAAGGAGAGGATACTCCATCACTTGAAAAATAATATTAAGGTTATTCTTTTCTAAAATCTTAACTTTTCTTTTTCTAGTAAATTTGGGAGCATATCATTAACTTGAAGTATGAAAAAAACACAATGAACAAGGTAGGAAGTACGTAGGGAGTTATTGTGGCGAAGAAATATCTACTAAGCTAATCATACATTGCCAAACTCGAAAGGCATATGTTTTGGTAAGAGAGTCTATTGGAACACCCAAACAAAGTAAGAAATACAGAATAAAACAAAAAATAACAAGAGTAGCCCATTTAAGAAGGCAAGTAGGGAAGCTGGAGCCTTTGAACCCCCATGTTAACTTAGCCTCTTCTGCGACTTGATATTCTAAATAACATTTACTGATTGTTTGATATTATCACTTAATAGTGATTCCTTGTATATAGAAGTTCGTGTTTCTTTCAAACAACAGCAGCCAAAAAAGTACTAGAAATTTTCATGAAGGCCATAAATTCTTAGTTCAGTCAATTTCAGATTTATTCTGTTCTTCAGTAATGACATTCAACATAGCTAGCCTCTTCTGCAACTTGACATTCTACATAATATTTAGTGATTGTTTTGAATTATTACTTAATAACGACTCCTTATGTTTGGAAGTGTGTTTCTTCCAACCAACAGTGACCAAACTCCTTGAAGCAAATTCCATGAAGGCCATAAACTCTTGGAGCATCCCTCAGGAGTTGGGTTCCAGAAAAGTGTCTCTTATACTTCATTGCGGTTTTCTGCATGAATTTTCTATCTTTTCTTGCTAGGCTTTGTGGGAGGAGGGACTAAAACAAGGGATAATTCACCTTGTTCAAAAAATTCATGAGATTAACTTGGGATTAGATTAGGGTTCAGGTGATGCAACTAGGTAACAAACGGACATGATTGCAAGAAAATCTGGTCCTGTTGCATGAGATTGGAGGTGCTTAGTAAGGAAAAAGATGTGTTACTGGTGAGGATAAGTAAAGGTTCTGTCTTCTCTTTTGGAACCATACATGTTTGACAATGTGGACCAGAGAGAGGGCATGTGTTAGGGGAATGAGAGGCTGCCTGAAGGTAGGGGTGCAACTTGGGTGCACTCAACCTGAACCTGACCTGTCCAACATGCTCATTGGGTGAGGTTGGGTTTAGGTATATAAATTTAGGTTGTGCCTGGGCTTAAAATTCCCAACCCAACTCTGTTGGATTAGGTTAGATTTGAGTTAGAACCCAACCCGAACCCAACGTTTGTGTGTGAACTCAATTGGATTAGGTTAGGGTTGAGTTAGAACCCAACCCAAACCTAATGTGTGTGTGTGTGTGTGTGTGTGTGTGGGTAGGTGGGTGCGGTGCATGTGGATGTGCATGTGCGTAGGTGAATGTGCACACGCGTGATAATTATATTTTTGCTCTTGTTAAATTATGTGCAAGTGTATCATCAATACTGTTGAATGGTTGAAGCCTGACTCCAACAAATATTAATCCACTGAATATCTATTCCGCCCAGTCCATTACCTTTCATGTATCTTCGAATTTCTATCCTACCCAACATAATGCAGTTAATATGACCCAACCAGACCTGACTTGAGTAACCTGAGCCGACCTGAATTTAGCTTAAGACAGGGTTTAGGTTGGGTTAGAGAAATCCTGATCTGGTATCTGGTGGGGTTGAATTAGCGTTGGGAAATATAGAGGTTGGGTTGGAATACGGTTTGCCCCCATCTTCATCTAACCCTCCCACATTGCAGCCCTACTCGGGTCCTTATTTTTATCGAGTGATTAAGAGTATATGGAGCACTCATCCTCTGGATTGCTGATATCAGGATGGTACAGATTACATGATTGCAGCAAGAAATGCATTGAACAATTAATAATGATTCCAGGTGTTCCCCCCAGCAGAACCCAATTCACTTGTAATTGTTTTTTTTTTTTGGTGAATTTAAATGAACTCGAACCTGTTCCAAGTAGTAAACCAACAAATTTACCACTTTATAGCTATAAATACTGTGACAACCGGCTAAAGAAGCAAGCATGACCAAGTTTTCCGGTATTTCAGGTACTCCAGAGGGAAGTAGGACTTGGCGGAAAGTTCAGCAAAAAATCCTGTTGGTAGCCACCATAGAAGTGCTAGCCGGCAGCGACAGGCTGATAAATTAAATCTGTCTTGAATTCACTTGAGACTCCAGATATTTTCCACAAGTCTTTCCAGATACTCACAAATTGGCAATGATAAAATTTCCTCCATGTGGTGTCTGTAATCTGATGCTAAAAATTTCCACAAGTCTTTCCCTTTGAGATGGCACCAGAAATTCTTCTTTCATCTCATGCACTTTAATATACTTCATTGTATTCAATGATTTGGGTCGATGACTGCTTGTTTTTATTTTTGAATTTGTTCGATTAACTTTTGATGAGATTCCATAACATGATTCTCTTTCCGTGTCTCTTTCTGTCCGTGCGAACCCTTCCCCGCTAGCATCATTCACCGATGACCAGGTATTGCTTGTTCGCAGATTTCATAAGTATGAGGATAAACTATTTTGCGAGGGGAAGTTATTTCACCTGCCCCCTTTTCTACGGAGAGTTGTTCTGTATATCAAAGCAGCCTAACAGATCAAGTACCAATTCCATTGCATACGGAAAACCTCCATCTTGGCCATGCTTGCATTTTACCCCTGTAATTATGCCAAGCCAAGTACATGTAAATGACTTGATGAATGTCCAGTGACTTCAATCAAGCACGCCCAAGGTTCCAAGAGACCAAGCTCAAGATACTTAATTCTGGCCATGCTTGTAATTGCCATTCAACTGATGCCATGTGGAACACGAATCGATGACTCAGGACAACTGCAATGACCTAAGGCATGTTCCAGATTTGTCCATAGAATTGCTACATTGCAAGAGAATGTGGGTTTAGTGTTCCAATGGGCATGTAATTAGTTTGGAAAACTTGGTAGCGTTGAGCTGCTATCCAGTGTGTAGGCCACACTAACCTACAAAAGGTAAAGCTTGCAAACCAACCACAAAAATGAAAACAAGGGAAAAACTCCATCCTTATGGTAATCAACCTGCCATCCATCCAACCACAACAATGAATTCTAAAAAGAATATGCATTAGCCGACACCTTGTTAACAATATGAATGGACCTTTTGATAGGAGCTGAACCTATAGACGGCAAAAGCTCTTTTTATGTTTCCAAGTTGCATTGGACCCTGAGGGATTTCCATAAGAAACATGATCCATCTCTTATATCCCTGATCAGTATATCCAGTTCACTCTGGAGAAAAAGAAAAAAAAAATCCTACTTTCGGTCTGGACAAGATTTTCTGCCAACCACGAGGATATCGGCCATAAAAAGACTTCACCGCACCTATTTAATTTTCAGCCAGATTTCTCCAGATATAATACCATGCAGGAAAAATTATCCATTGAAACTAGCAAAAGAACCCAGATTGATCTGACACCTGTTGGACCAAACTTTTATCTATTTATTTTACATTACATTGAATGCATGGTAACTACAATCCCTGAAGTAGAGAAAAATGATGTACCAAATGAGGATATGACCACAATCTTTGCTGGTTTCCTCTTCTAATCTCTCCAATTTCACAAACTTCGGATTTCAATGAGTAAAAGAATTTGGGATGACAAAACAATGACTTCTAAGAAATATAACCTGTTCTAAGATTGATCCATCTATATGTAGTGATATTGCTGAGAAATTTATCAGATGCATAATGCCCAAACCACTCAGGCTACCCTAGCGGATCTACAGCAATCCCAAGCGGCAGATTGGGTTGTTCTTTATAAGATTGAAATCCACCTGCAAATAATGGAAATGGAAGCTTAGATTCATATCATTCTCATAATCCTATGACATTTAATTAAAAATATCAAACCTTGGGTCCAAAGAGATCTCGAATGTTGTCAATCCCATATAAAATCATTGTGGGCCTGGTTTACAAAGAATTAAAAAAATAAAATAAAATCGAAGAACAAATAAACATATTTATAACTGCTCTAACAAAGATGATCAAGGAACTATAATGCCAAATTTTGACCAGAAAGAGTTGCACTAATAATCACCCAGACACATGCAGGTCTAGGATATTAAATATATGCTAGTTACACCAGAAAAATGCCAACACATTGCTTGTAACACGTCTAAGAATATACTCCACAGTGGAAGTAAAGATGGCAAAGGCAGTTATCACAATAGCTTAAAAATGTCTAATCGGTTTACATTTGTTGCCCATTAACATTTCAAATATGATTCTGCATTTTTGCCTTCTCCACATATTATATTTGATGCAGTCACTTGAGTTCATAGAACTCCAGAGAGGAGGGAGATCCCACTCCAATCCAATCATCTACCAACTCAATAACGAAAAGAACGAAAAAAATGGGTCAGTTTACACAGTGGCGAAATCATAGAAATTCTAAGATCTATTGCAACAATTAACTTGTTTTTTAAGTTCATTTCAGATATAATTTACACATCTTAAACAAATAAAGTTCGCATTGCTGATCGAGATGCATTGATGGTCCAAAACAAGTGAGGATCCTTTCAAAAGAAACGAATTCTCAAATTACCTTTCAAGAGAAAGACCCCATGCAATCACATTAACATCTTCAGGAAGACCCATAGTGAGCAGCATTTCAGGCCTAAACATGCCAGAATTTCCAACCTCCACCCATTTCTTCAACCCTTCATGGTAACTGAAAAGCAGAACCAGATGAGACAACGGGCAGAGAGAGAGGCATACACCAAAATGTTCAAATAAAAGAGAAAAAAACACCTGAAAACCTCCATGCTTGGTTCAGTATACGGATTATAAGCAGGTTTGAATCGCAGCTTTGACATTCCTAAAATCCAGGGTAATAACAGATATATACTCAGTGAGAAAGGAGCACATGATGTGCCAAAAAAATCATGCAACCTAATTGTAACTAAGGTTTTGAATTGCACATGTTTATAGGATTGCTTATCCAGACTGAACAGGAGCAATCCAGAAATGAATGTTCAAGACGGTTGTAAAATAACAATGCAAAAGCAGGATATATTGGTGCAATAAAACAAATAGCACTGACAAACGGAAATGCTCAGGGACTAACCAGCTGTAAACAATAATCATTTGATAACACACCAGCAGATAATGGCATAAGAACATACACAAGAAAAAGGACAACATTGTAATTTTAACTTGTTTTCATTGGAATCTTTGGGAGAAAAATTGAAACTTTGACTTCTGATAAACAACATTCTCTGTCATTAAAACCAACTGTATCCCAATGAACTTGCATTCAATTTGGCTCTTGGATTGTTGTCTGTGACTTAGAAGATGAATGTGATTCAAAATATCAATCATTATCTTCTTTTCTTTTCATTCCGACACTTTACAAGTCTCAGGGAAAGAGGCTTGTGGAAGCTCACTTTGTCCACCAACAGAAAAAGGGGATAAAAGAAAGAATGAGGGGACAAGCCACATGAAACCTTGTTGGGTCGCTCTAAGCCGCACAGGCTCAAACTATGCGAGTAACATGGCAGGTTACCAGTTAACCTTGGTCAACCAAAGTTGCCTTGGCTAGATTTTCTGCACCAATTTAAAGAGTGTAGATGTTGAGGTCCTTCTCTAAAATGTTTTCAAAACTTTGATTACATCATACCCTTAAGTAGAAGCTGCCTACATAAAATGGAATAAGACTTTGTAAGGATCTCCTTGTAAAAATTAATTAAACCTCTCAAGACCTCAGATGAATTAAGCTTGTCTATATAAGACTGATCTATTTGGGCAATGAGCCTAAAAATGCTTCCTAATATTGTAAACCGAAAGTGGTAGTTTTAGCAAGCAAAACCATGAATACATTCTCCATGCATGCTCATTTACATCATGTAAAAGAGGGATAACAAAAAGGAAATGAATGAAATATGGACTATTAATTTGTCTCATGATTGGATGCCGCACATATATGGACACAAGCCGATAACTTGTTACATAATTCATGGATTTTGAAAACATTGATATTTTGTCTTCAATATCCAATCTCTAATAAATATGATATACTAGACAGGGTTCTGGAGTAAAAGATACTGAAGAGCCTACAATCTAGTGGCATTTTCATACAATTAAGTGTACAGATACATGAATTCACACATATACATACTTACAAGAACAGCATCAATTACTGGGCAAAATTGAGAGTCATGCCAGATGATCAAAATACATGATAAGACATGTAACTGATGATTGACACCAATCAGCATGATCAGCATCTAAAATGTCTAGAAACATAATTTTAAAATTATCGGCAGCTCGTTACCTGTGCATCAAGCACTAAATTAAAGGTTCTTCAACAACAGAACACGATTAGTGTTATCTATGGTTGGAAACTACCTAAACCACTTGGTAGACGTATTTTAAGATACGTAGAACACAAATGGCCAATGTGGATATTAAACTTAGATCGATCGTCATGTATTTTGGCAAAGGACATAAATGTTAGTTAAGCCCTGCAAACAGTAGAGTCCTGTAGATTCATAGATACATATGAAAGTAAACAAAACCGTAGATTTGAAACAGCCATATACTATGACATACTTTCATGATAATCAGAAGAGAGCACACAAAAAGGGGGCTTCAACCTAATAATCAAGCATCAACAAGAACAATAAAGGATAAGTGGATCAGCTTCCTATTAGACAAGAGGGTAAAATTACACCTACCACAACAATAGAGCCATTGCATAGATCAAATGTGTATGACAACCTTTAAGACTGCTAATGTGAACTCATTTCTCAAACAACAGGGAAATCTTGATAGTTGATGACGTTGTTTTTATTCAAAATATCCTAGCATCTAAAACATTTTCGGCAAGTTGTCAGGGTGAAGGGAAAAAACAAAATTTCCACATGTCCATCTAATAGGTCATGTATGGGTTGTCATCTACCAAATGTATATACCAGGCACCCTGATGAAAGGAAAGGACATTTTGTGGATTTATACTGACCAATGTTCTAATGAAATTCTTGATCCTGTGAGGTTAAAAAAGAGTAAATTTCCTTTGACCCCAGCATATATGGATCTCTGGGCAATACATCAAAGGTTTCTATCTTTTGACCTTTAAGTCACCTGCACTTTACATATCCCCAATACATCCACGCTTATTTGTTCTGCTAGAATGTAGCATCTAATGGCTTGCAATAACACTGCCCCTAACAGGAATACTTTGTGAACAAGAACTGATATGGACAATCTCAAATAGTTGGGCATAAGCTTAGCATTTATGATTATGGTTATGGTTTTGGTTGTGGCCCGACAAGCTTCTCGCAGGCAATAGCTGTAGCTTCAGCTTTGGATCTGAAATACGTTTGACAAAACTGCATTGTAATGGTTCTTAGCAGTCTTCAGAATTATAGTTTTTATGTATTCTATTTTCACATAAATACCTACAAAAACTAGTACATGTATATATCAGTCCTACATTAACACTAAAGTAATAGTCCAATGAAAACAAAAGACCAATGCAACATCAATTTTTCACTAACACATAAATACTTGATGACCTAAATACCAGTAAGAAGGAAATTAAAAACTAATTAGGGGAATAACGCCTATTTTGTATTTTCCTGACCATAGATATTTATGTAAAAACAATTGTTCATATAGGTCATCAACAAATTGTCAATGATTTAGACAAAATAATTGAATTATAGAGTCTGCATATAACAAAGATATTTCCATGAGCAAATTAGCTATCAATATTACCGAAGTTTGTAAACAATGACAAAATAATTAGAGATCTTGATCAAACCAGAAATTCAGGTTTTTTGAATTGCTCAACATCAAACATGCTTGTTTGTTCGAGCATGTGCATAATTGAATCCATCTTGCTTTATTTGTTTTATGTTGAAGCTTAACCTACACAAACACACTGAAATGCGACCCAAAACCAATACTCTTTATAAGGGATGTTCAGCACTAGACTAAGGTGCCCCCATCTTTAAATACTAGATAATGAAGATTTGTGAGGGGGTTTTCTACGGTTTTAGGTACCAGTATTGAATCATATACCATTTTTCCATCGAAACAATATGATATCGATATGGTACCAGTATTGACAGTATCTACAGGAATTAACATATTTCAAAAAATTGAAAAACCATCAGTACCAACCGGTATGGCCGATGTGGTACCGATACAACTATTTCGGCATCCCAGCACCCGTGCTGATGCCGGTTTCATGCTGGAATGGTAACTAGTCATGACGTCCCACTTGGATGGTTTTTGCAACAACAAGGTTTTAGTCAGCATACTATCATTATCAAGATAACGCCAAGATTCTTTTTTCTTCCCCGAGTATCCATAAGGAATAGATATCACCAAAAAGTAACCCAAATATACTTTAAGTGTTGATGCTAACACTCTAGATTCAATCTAGTAATACTAGATACATTGGAGCAAAGCAAATTCATAAGGGTGAATTTGATGTTTTTTGCACATAATACAAATTCCCGTAGCACAATTTCATCAAGTAACACTGACACTGTCAAAGTGTATTTAGTTTAGCACTATCTTAATAATGTGGTGAAGTTCAAAGGTCATGTTCATTATTAACCAAATTGCTAGTCTATTTTGTACATTATTCGATATTAATCTTTTGGAATTTTGGAACATAGGCCCTTGTGATATTGTTTATTTGTGTGTAACTCAGTTTTTTATTATTGGCAATGATACATCTATTAATTCCCAAAAAACTCCCCATAGTTAACTGTCCATTAGTAAATAAAAAAAACTCATGAAACACTATATGCACCAATAAGTCCATATCATAATGTTGTGATTTCATGATGCAATTGTCCTCAAGGTACGCTGTGTTGGTACCACACCCTATACCAGCCACCCTGTTACTATGTCAGTATGCCAAGTGTGGGAGCCAGTTCGATGTACCCACATCCTGTACCGCATACCGATTCAATATCAATATAATATGATTCGGTACAGTATGACATACCTTGATTGTCCTTTTATTTCTAATGTTATTCTAATGTTCGAAGATCACCAAAACATTGGTCATCCAATGGTAATCCAAAATGAAGAATTAACACTTAATCAGATTCAAAATAAGTGCCAAAATCTTTTCCTTGAAGGGGGCCCACCACCCAGGCACCAACTTAAGAGCCAATGACCCTGAATTTTCAGGATTATTTGTCTGTTTCATTTTAATTTAGCATTTATCAAAAATATTATCTTTTAAAAATATAATATATTATACTACTTAAATATTGCATTTTGTACTTAGACCCACTAAATGGTCAGCAACTAAATTGTTATAATTACATATGGATGTGTACAGACAAAAAAAACAAAAGCATGAAAAGAACTTTCTTAAGAAAGAGCAATGATGCGAAAGTGTGTTGACTGGGCAGATGCAATGTCATACCAAGGCGTGTAAAGAAGTCCTCCAATACTCCAAGCAGATCAGCAAGGGTAAGCCCATGATCACATATAAGACCTGCGATAAGAGATCAAAAGACAAAATGGATCCCTAAGAGCTTGATACCATATTAAATCACAGGTGTCATGTTATTTAGATCAGCATAGCTTCGACATGTAGTATGAGTGTCGTGTCCAAGTGTCTAAAAGAAACTAACATGGGAATCTTCTAAAAATTGAACACAAGGACATTGTTGTATCTTATATATGTATATGTAAATATGATGATATGAAGTGACAAAGAATGTCAAAGTATTGCATGCAAGTTTCGCCGTTTTAGTACTAGACCTTGTACTGGTGTCAAACTATCACTGTGTCCGTACAGTACGGTACGGAGACTTTTCGATGTACCGAATGTCAGTACACCTTCCGTACTGTATATCAATACCAAACCGGTACAGTATGTATTGTCCGGTTCAGTCTGGTACGGTGAACCTTGATTGCAGGCATCCAAAGGCCCAACACATTGAAAAAATCAAAAAACAAAATTTGGAGTGTGGGCAACATTGATTTCAAGGTTCGTCGTACTGGTACCGGACCCAGTACCGGTGCCACACTAGCATAATGTCGGTACGGTACGGTATGAAATTATTTTGGCATAACGAGGGCTGGTATGCCACCTGTACCGGTACCAAACCGGTACGACATGGTATGTCTGGTACCATCTGATATGGTACGGCATACCATGACTGATTTATACTTGTCTATAATGATTCATTCAAAAGATACAAAATGTAGTATCAATATTGAAAAGAGGTACCTTCTATCTGATGGAACTCTGCAAGGTGAGTTCGGTCTACTGCTTCATTACGGAAAACACGATCAATAGAGAAATACCTCTTAGGCCTGAAAGATTTCTGAACAGAATATAACATTAATTAGCCAAAAGTTTGAGAAGATAAAAATAGAAGCACCAGCAACTAAACCTCAAGGAACATAAATATATTAACAAAGCTACTGGATACTGCATTCCAATATTTTATCTATAAGGAAATCCAAATTTGATTTCTTTATCATTCTTAAAACTTCCCAATATTAATTTATGACAGTTGTCAAAATCAGAAGCACCTTGAAAAGAGGCTTCGGGACCAAAAAAATTGAGAGAACAAAATAATAATCATCTTTCAACTTGAACAAGTTCAGCTCAAGCAAACCAAAGTGAGACATTGAATATAGGTAGAGAGATGAGTCTGGCTTCGGGTGCTTTAGGATCATTGGGGGTAGTGATAACCCCACATCACATTCCTAAGAATAGTCGCGAGCGACAGGATCATCTTCTGCAGGCATCGTAATAGTGTTGTAATAACTTACAAATATTAAGAAACTATCATGTATTATTTTCAAAAAAAAACTTTAATAACAAAAAAATTCAACCCTGCACACTTCAGATGTGCACGACTGAAGCGGTTGAGAAATGGCATGCTCTAGCTTAATATCATTGTGCATTGCATCTATATCAAAACTGCTATGAAAAAAATAGGTCTTTTAAATGAAAGTTTGGTACTTGCATTATTATAACAGAGTTGGTGAGGGCAGTTGACCAGGCACCTATGTAGGCTAGGTTACCTAGGCCAAACCTACTTAAACGCTTAATGCATGAATTTTGATATATATATATATATAGAAATTCCTTTCCCTATTCGGGCAAGATATGATACTATTGCAGGTCACTAAGGGTGCCACTGATCCAGGCAGTAGAAGGGTACTGATTGACAGCTATTGCAGTGATTACTGCGTAGGTCATGGCAGAAGCCAGAGGCTCCTATGCCACTGATCCAGGCTGTAGCAAGGTACTGATTCACAGCTATTGCGGTGATTACTGCGTAGGTGATGGCAGAAGCCAGAGGCAGTGCCAGGTACAGTGTTTTTTCTTCACCCTTTCTTTCTTACATTTGCCCCAAGTTAATCAGACAGTAGCCAGGTATGGTAACTGACTTCTGGTACAGGATACTCTTAAACTTGCATGGCTTGTACAGGATGGAGTCTAACTCTAGGAGGTAAAAATTCTCATTGTTCACATGACCAAGAAATGCATATCAAAGTCTCTTATTGTTCGCATTCAAAACAGGTTTTCAGTTAATTGTACAAGCAATAATCATTTCAGAAATCAACCTTCCTACATGATACAAGGTTCGAAAATCTAAATGGTTGCAGAGCAAAGCTGTCTCTGATAGAATGTAGACTACAATATAATCATGGCATGAATTATTCTATTCTCATTTATGTTGCAGATTGAATGATGAGTTGTATGGTATTAGATATTCGAAAGTTGTTCAACTCTGATTTGAAGTAGATTGCAGCACTAAACTCTTTGATTTCTCAAAAATCCTCCACCCTACCTTGAACCTATAGCCTGAAGCTCAAATCACATTTTGACCCAAAGCCAAGTAAAACACCTTCATGAATCATGAGATCAAAATCATACACACAAGAACATATTAATCCAAGTGCTCTTTTGAAAGAATAAAAGGATGTCAAGCAAAAAGTTGAAAATCCATGGAGTCTAAGGTTTAAGGCTCAGTAAAGATCTTGGGAATAACAAGAAGATTCTTATAGGATTCAATGGTTTTCCTAAAATGAACAGCAATAAACCCCATGAAGGTATCAAAGGTGGAGAACAAGGAAAGTCGCAAGAGAAGGAATACCAAAAAAAAGGCATTATTGACACCACCAAATCTGTAGGCCACTTAACATTCCATGTATAGGTCAAGAACATTGAAAGTGGATAGGAGAATAAGAGGAAGAGTTGGAAGAGCAGGTGCCACCTTGCTGTGCCATGGGAGGATGAGGAGGAAGGGATAGATGAGTGGGAAAGAGAGTTTGTAAAAATCAGGAGGTTGCGCATTCAAGAAAAAGAATTTTAACAAATTGATAGTCTGAACTCTGAAGTAACAGAAGCTAAGCCAGTCTTGACAAAAACCCATTGCATCTGTTATTCTTTTGTGTTTTATGGAAACTTGTAACACCAAAAACTTGAATTTGTTCTCACCAGACATGCAGTTTAATGACAAAAATAAGTTCTATGTAAACTAGCTTCCAGAGAAATGGAACAAAAGAAACTCTGAGTAATCTTCCTAATACCAGCCTTCTTCTTGTTTACACTGTTGTTTTGTATAGATTTTTGTCCATCCAAATATTTAATTTGACTACAAAATTCCCATCTCCAATTGTCACAGTTAATAGTGCCTATAAACTCAAGATGAAGGGATTTAAACTAAAAGATTAATAAGAAACACAATGAAACACAATAAGTGAACTCCTTTCACTTTTACCTCTCGGCTTCATTTAATGGTTGATAACCTAGAACAATGGCCTAAGAAATATTCAAATGGAATATTTAATAATCTTCAGTGTGTTATCAGGTTGGTTACATTTAACTCCTTCACAAACTTGGTCGATGTTCATCTCCACACATCGAACACATAACTCTCAACATATATAAGAATGAATTACTTAACATATTGCATGTTTTGAGCAAATAAGGAAAATAATATATATTTGAAACTAAAAATATCATCAATTAAAGGCGTAAACAGTTGAAAAGTAGAAATCTATAAGATCGTGCGTATGAGCACCTGCTGAGCAAGCATGTAAAGCATTCTTGTAGAAACTGCAGTTGTATGAGTTCGAAGTAGGTTTTTGTCTGCTTCTTCCCTTTTCCAGTCATATCCATACCTGGAAAGTACAATATTTTAGTAAGAAACATGAGGAATATGAATCCTCATACAATTAAAGAACATACCCTTTGGACCCATAACCACCAGATTCATGAACACGCTTTACCCTCTCAACATAATCTTCAGGTAATTGTCTTGTAGCAGCAGGAACTGCAAAAGCAAAGCATCAGATGACCATTTTTCCAGAATATATAGCAGCAAATATGCAAATTTGCATCGGATCTTGAGGCACTAGACCTTTAAGAAAGAAAGTGTCATGTGAATCACGAGCAGGGTGCTGTTGCGGCTGGAATAACGCATCAAAATTCCAAAAGCTTTACATAAACAATTAAAATAACCATCAACCAGGGCTATGATACTAAAACATTAACTACAAAAGCTCATAAGGAGGTATATACAGGCAGGTGCATGGACGTGGAGACAAAGCAAGTGGAGAATTTTTAAAATACAAGATATAAAGAACACCAGATATAGACCTAAGCCGTTCATATTGAGTTATTTGGTAATGATAAGAGTGTTAATAAAATCATTCGCTGTAAACTGAAAAAAGAAAATGCACTATTTGACATCTTAAATATCATGGACAAATATCCATTCCTAAACTCAATCATAGAGAGGCTGCACATAATTTTATGACTTCAGCATAGCAAAATAGCTTTTAGGTAGCAAACTGCAACCTTTTACATCTGCTTTGTCCAGATTGTTTCAAAAAGTGTATATTTCTACCAAAAGAAATGGTAATATATGAAGCCAGGATGTAATGACACAAGATCTTGTTTGACCTATAAGTTTATCATATTCTCCATTTCCATGTAACTTGGTACTTCTTAACATCTTTATCTGAAAATGAAATTCAGCTGGGCGCATCATCACAAATTAGTACGAAACATTGGTTAGAGTATGTTCATGGACTGCCTCTCATGTTCCTGATAACAGCATGATACAGAATTGGCAAAGGGAAAGCCTTGATACCTGCTTTCTACAAAGTTGTTTGTTGGCATCTCCTCGAAACTGCACCAAGTATTAAGAATCACAAGCAGGAACACAATTGTAATATGTAACAAGTAAAAGAAAGCTTCACATTTGCTTACCCCATCTGAAGGAAGATATTCTGGATTTCCTCACGGACCTGAAACAAAGTATATTATAAATTTGGAAGCTTCAGCAGAAACAAACAACTTTGTCACTGACAGGTTTTGAAACTGACTCGGCAAGTCGCATAAAGATAAAACTGTGAAACGCCCTCGAACATGGTTCTTACATAACATCCAAAATGTAACACGCAACCAATTTTTCTCTTTTCTTTTTCCAATGTTAGTTTTATTGAACTAATGCGAAGACATTCAAAAAAAATGATCATGCTATATGTTTTTAATATGCATTTCAGCAAATGTTGAATTGGCAATAGTTTACTGGAAACACAAAAACAATACAAAACACCAGCGGATAAGCCAAATTAAATAAAAGCATAACTTATTTTCAGCTTTTCACCTTCTTTTCCTTCTTAATGGTTCAGTAGTCCATCAAGAAGACAAGAAAAGACTCCTAGCGACAATCTCTGCAAAGGAGGATAAATTCTACTTGACGTTTCCAGAAAGCATTGTTTTTCATTATCCCATTAATTTCTTAATCCTTAAATTTAGAAATTTCCAACATCAAGCATGCTGGAACAATGGCACGGAGCCATCTTCCTATTTTACTCTTAGTTTGATGCAGACAAAAGCAACTGGCGAAGCCCCTATACTCCAAACTTGCCCATAAGAGAATTACAAGTTCCACTCTTTCACAAAAGAAATTCATTGATCTCCAGCATTGAGTAAAAAAATGTCAGGACTTCCCTGCAAAAATATGGAGTGCCCGCTAATCATTGCTCAGTCTTTTCTTAAAACCGTCACACAAGAAAATCTATTTTAGAAGAAACCATGCAAAAGCTTGACTTGTGATTGACACATATGGCCCTGCAAGACCTTAGAATTGGGGAATCTCATTCCAGAGCAAGCAATGAGAGAAGATTTTATGATAGGAATGTTGCATTTATTCCACTTGCACATCCTCAATCCCTGCTTCCTAGCATCCAGACTATCAAAACCTTTTCCTTCTTTATAAGTGGGCTTCACATATCCTAATTCTTCAAAGGTTCTCGGCTTTCTCTTGAGCTATAGTACAATGTAACAAATGCCTTCACTTTTATTTAGTCTTCCCCTATCCACTTTTCAAAGCTTTAGACCAAATTCCAATACAATGTTACCGACCTGTTTTCATGCATCAAAAAGATGAATGCATTCACTACTTTCAAACTTCTACAGATGTCTACGTTCCTACATTTAACGGCTTAATGAGAGACATAATGGTTCACTACATTCAAATTAAGCAAAAATGACCACATTAATTTACATTTGTCACATATCTTCCAAGTTTTTTTGGTCACCCCAAACCCCATCAAGCCAGACAGATCCACCCAAGGTATGCCAAACCGGTACCGGTAGACGTACCGGTCAGCTACCGGACCGGTTTGGACCAAACCGAACCGGTACCACTGGTTTGGCTTGATTTCTATTTCCACACACTTTTTTTTGGAATTTTCTCTTTTCAAGCTTTCTTTTATGAATTTAAGTCTAATTTGATATTTTTTATTTTTTTTATTTTTTTTCATATTTTCTGATATTTCTATAATTCCGATTTAAGCTAGATGATGTATCTTATTGCTTTCAAATGATACAAATCATAAAATGAACATAAAATATCTTCAAATCAAGATACAATCAATTACATACTTTTAAATCACCTTCGGATTATGTAAAATTGGGTCGAGTGGCAATGCCTCTCGTAGATATCCGGATCATCAACATAATTAGGAGGCACATCAACCCACACCTCTAACCAAGTGGCGTAATAATCTTGTATACGCATCCCATAAGGAACGCGCGCCAATTTATAAGCACTCTCTGATCTCTAGCTAAAAGGTGTCTTCTGGCTGTGAAGGGCCCCATCCAAATATGGCGGCAGCAAAATCCAACCCGTAAGATGCTCCGGGCTGCGTAGGGTAGTAGCCACTAGAAGATGACTCCGACGCACCATATTCATATCCGTATCCGTATGGATCATAGGTTGCCTGAGGCAGCAGATAATAAGATCCAGTATACAACTCGGAACCTGATACATTTATGGATCCTACTCCACATGCGAGGCCATCTACAGCTACATCCTATCCTCTTAAATGATATCGAAGCTCGTCTTCTATATGCAATGGTATCCTCGCGGGCTCTATCAGATTGTGAATCATGATCCCTATCATGTGTAGCATGCGTAAACTGAAACTCACTAGTATATCGAAGACCAGCCTCTAGCTGTCTCATAAGCAGTATCATACTGTCCACTCCTTCTATGGCTAGCAGATCCATGACCACCAGAACCTTCATCATTGCTGCTCCAGATTCCTCGACACTCCATTGGGGCCCTTTATTTGTTTTTGGTTTGCTGGGCAACTGCCTTCTTATCCTTTATGCCCCTCTTTACCTGACTATGTCGCCCTCCTGACCGAGTCGACTAAATACTGTAATATCCTTGTCTAAGCAACTCTCGATCATTTCTCTAAGAGGGTGTCTCGTACGAGTCATGTGGTGACTAGCTCTTCTGTGGCTACAGCTGATTAGTTGTAGGAGTGTATGGAATATTGCGCTCAGCCCATTGCTCTAAATCGATCCTAGCCTCGCTGGCTATGAAGCCGGCCGATCGTAGAGGCAATCCTGGCTCGTCAAGCTTTAGTTCCTGCTATTGGCCCATAAGCCAACCTATCATAGGATCATCATCATCATCATCGACGAAAGCCCTAAAGATTGGATCTGCATACTTGAGCTCCACTTCCTCCTGAATGCACTTTAGCTTCAATCGCAGATTGTAGTTCACATATACAAGATCGTTGAGACACTTTTGTGTCAAACGGTTCCTCTGCTTGCTGTGAATGAAGGCGAAGGTAGACCAGTTGCGCTCATAGCCACTCGAGAAGACCGTTTGGAAGAGGATCTGGATAGCTATCCGCTTAAGATTTTTCGCGAACACCCCAAAATGAATCCACCATTAAGATGCAGAAACATTGAAGAAAAATAGATATTAGTGCCATATTAGTAACCATCTAACGCCAGATGAATGTCCACCTAATGCATAACATATATGGATTCATAGTTGTCTTACTCACGACAGCTGCTCATTGTCCAAAGCTGTTGCTGCCCTCTCTAAATAATTTAGTGTGTGAAAAAGAAGTGTGTTGTACTATGTTAATAATAAAAATACCGGTATACTTATACATGCCATTAAGGTTAAGTTACTTCTTCTAGACCTAGGACCGCGACTTTGAATCAAGCTCCATCTTGTAAATGATATTACGCAGAGCCGCCAGAAGTTCGTCATCCATACCAATTCTAAATTCGTTCTACTGTAATCGGAGGTTTAGATAATATGCTGCACATAGACGAAACCGTCTTAGTAAAATTATAAAAGTACTGCAGCAGTATAATTTTCAATGTTCTTGCTTATATGCTAGATGCAAGTTCCTATCCATTTGATAGTCCCACCCCGCTTAATGATGTCGATGTACTCCTGGGCGTGGGCTGAATATGCCTCCATAAACTGAGCCTTTGCCCTCTCCATCATATGATACAAGAAGCCCATCTAAAGATACCTCTCGCTATCCATGGCCCGCATCACTTCATATAATGACTTGATGGCCTTAAATATCGTAGTAGCCCACTGTCAGAATATCTGCCTCGTCACAAAGTATTCGATCTTGCTCCTTTCAGTGTCGGCATGGAAATATCTACTTTTCTGCCACTCGACACTAACAAATATCTGATGCAAAGCTGCTTTCTTCTTGAGAAGGCTATCAAGTGCAATGTAATTGGTAGCAAACTATGTCTCCTGGTTTCAGAATCTCTTCTTCTGCAAATCTTCTCATCAGTGAAAGAACCCAAGTATGGTTATAAATATATCTGGTGATATGTTGGGCTATCTCCACCATATGATGCATCCTACAGATCTTTGCAATGTCCATCAGCATGAGATTGATACAATGTGTAGCACATGGAGTCCAGAAAATATGTAGTCGTTACTCCAAGATTTCTCCGACAGCCTTATCTTGCGACCCATTATCAGTGACGACCTACACGACATTCTCCTCTCCTATTTGATCAATCACCTCTTTCATCAATTTGAGGATGTAAGCGGTGTCGTGCACCTGATCCGAAGCATCAACCGACTTGTGAAAGAAAATCTTCGTATCACAGCATGTCAGAAAAATGATGCTCCATTTGGTACGACCGATCCAACCATCACAGTCAGTCCATATGTGGGTCACTTGTTCTTGTAGAAGGCAATCAATTTCTCTAGCTCCTTATTGTTGTCAAGAAGCTCACCGTAGATGTCCTTCAGGCCTGCAAGATCTATATCGGGACCAAAGCCTGTATAGCAAAAATGGCAGACCTGTAATACGTATTGTCCACCACATTCGCTGGGATGTGACTGAAGTGGAACCAGAATTCAATAGCTCGCCACATATTCTTCTTCTTATCCTTCTTTAGCATTGAGCCAACCCTCCGCTGCTTCGATTCTCTACTGAAGAAGGCATGCAAATCTAAATCATAAATTGCTGCTCCTAGTGGAATTCCTCTGCATGACTTTTTTCGGCTACCAAAAGCACCCAGGATAGATGCAATCCGGCCACCGCCTCTGTTGACGCCCTCTCTAACTGAGGATGTCCTCGTGAACTCTGAATCTTGCCTGATGCTCGTAGAACCCTCTTCAGCATTGAGTCAACCCTTCGCTGCTTCGATTCTCTATTGGAGAAGGCATGCGAATCTAAATCATGAATTGCTGCTCCTAGTGGAATTCCTCTGCATGACTTTTTTCGACTACCAAAAGCACCCAGGATAGATGCAATCCGGCCACTGTCTCTGTTGACGCCCTCTCTAACTGAGGATGTCCTCGTGAACTCTGAATCTTGCCTGATGCTCGTAGAACCGGAGCCCGACTCATAAGACGAAGGCCCAAATCGAGCCCTATACCTGACCACCTCCTCTTGCTGCCACTAATCATCCAAGCTCGTCTGCATGGCAGCCTGGATCTCTGCCTCCTCGTCATCTAGACCCTCGGCTTCCTCTGACTCTCTGGAGTGATAAGGTAGCTGTCGCTCGGCGTTCCACCTCCACCTTCTTCTTAGAAAACCTCTCCTTCACTTCTTTAATATCAACGAGGTTCTCCTCATCAGCAGTCAGACCTCTAGTGGGCATTTGGAGCACATAGCTACCTCACCGAAATTACCAGCTAAGTGTTGCTTCAACCTGATTACCCCCCTTCCTTGAAGCTCTTGTGGCACCATTTGCACTGAAACTGGTGCCGGCCCTCAAGCATTTGCCTATGCTCCCAGCCAATATCATGCTCTGGGGATTGATTTTTCTTGATGGCTCCATTTCTATGAGAACGATAATTTTTTAACCTTTTATTCATTTTTATATTTTTTAATAATTTCTAGTTCAAAAAAATATTTATTTATTGGGTTCCTTATTCTGGTACAACATGTTGATTTTCTCTTCTTCAACTTCTACTGCTTCTTTCATCTCATCATTATTTTTTCCTAGCTTCTTCATATTCCCTTGTTTGCCCACTGGGTGTTATTTTGAGTTCTTATTAAACCTGACTTTAATCCTTAAATATCATCTAAGTTCACTATATGTTGTCATTTGCGGTGGCTTATATGTTCACAAATCAAAAGCGGACCACAATAAAGTTGTTCATACAGCCAAACCAATAAATCTGGTATGTAGCTTTTTCTGCACAGTGACACTATGTACTCATACGAATTAGGGCCACATCACATCTACTATTCAATGAATGCAATTAACAAGAATCACCAAGTTGATGCCCCGGCTCAAACACCCTAATTGCTGCACTCCAGAAAATTAGAGACCTCCATAAGCACCTTAACAATTTAGCAGTATAAAGAGTCCCAATACATTTAAACCCTATGATGATTTCTATTTAAATCACCCATCCCTTACCCGCCCATGGAAATCCACAAAAGCTCTTCTCTTGTTACAGCTTTTAAAATGTTTGCCATTATAATGATATATGGTTGTTTTCCTCATCCTAACTTTAATATTTGACCAGACTATTTAAGTTTCAAGGCAAATAGGTGAAATTAAAGTGATCTCATGCAACATACTTGCTCTCATTTTTTCACCCTTTGGAGATTGCATATCAGTCAATTATCTTTAAAAAAGGTCTTTATGAAATGAAACATACTAATGCTGGTGCTGGATAAAATTTACAGTAATGGCCACATAATAGCATGGTTTGCACTGCCATTCAGTATCAAGCATACCAAATTTTACTCAAAATGAACCGATACTTGGAAGCCCCCCTCACTGAGTGTTGATACCAAGAACCAGAACGTACGAACACTGTATCAGTTGGAAACTGGTACGGGTACCAAAACTGGTATTGCCAACCTTGTGTAATAGCCTCATAAAGTAGAATAATAATGTTAAACAACCAGCAAAATTGATATTCTATGAAAAGTGCAAATAAGCACTTAAAAAAATGAATTATATAAATAATGCCATTATTAATAAAACTATGTGTTCTTTAAGTATTGGACTCTATGTATCGGGCATCGTGGATCGTACTGATAGGAAACAATTACTCTATAAGCTGCCCTATTGACACTATGTACTGGATTGGTGTATGGAACCAAGAGCCATATCTGTTGTGCCAATATGGATGGTGGTTTTGGTACTATAAACATCGTCACTAAGGAATCAAGATACATTTAAGACCCAAATATAAAAGTACTGTAAGAAAAGATAAGTTCAACAATACCTCTAGCAATGGTTGCAAATAACCAACTTGTATTGGTTGCCCTTGAGCACTGAGGTTATACTCCTTGAACTCTAAGTCCTTCCAATCACCCCTTAAAAAAGCAAAATCACAAAAGGATTTTCATCACAATGATCTTTACACCATTGAATTTTACAAAATGGATAGGCAAGCAAGCCTACTTTTGTGGGCATGTGTAGGAAATGGATGCATTATATGAACTAGAACTAGAAACATGCAGATAAAAGGGCTGGGAGATGAGCAAGGGGGAAAAAGAAAACACAGAGATAATTCTTTTTTGTCTTACAATAGCATTGGGACATTTCTAGTTTAATTATAGAGGGCATTAAGCTCTAAAAGTCCAGCTACAGAAGGAAACACAACTACAAACAAACAGCTCCAATCGTGCAAGCTTCTCCCATTAAAATAGTAGAGATAAGACAAATGGATCACCAGTGAAGACAAGCTAACAAAAAACTAACTGAGTGTACATAAGAAACAAGCAAAAATAGAAAAAAATTATGAAGCAGGGTATAATACATTGCACGCTACAAGGTCACACAAAGCACCACCTAATTTTGACTAACAACACAACAAAATCTGCATTATTTTTACATGTTATGTTGGCTAGCTTAGCTACATTCCTGATTCAGTGGAGAACAAAGATGAAAATGAAATGAATGGCACTTCCAAATATTGCCATATCTCTCCAATGTATCTTCTGTTACTTTCATTCAAAGGATTCTACAAATAATAATGCTATAAGATTTTAAAAATCAGCAGCTTGTCTCTCCTAAATCCTCATTCCCATCCCTCACCACATCAGACATGACACAAGGTTCACCCACTGAAAATCATAAGTATGCAAAACCCCATATATAGTACATGGCATTTCACATCTCATCAAACATAAACATTTTCCTTCACTAAACAAATCACATATGTGTTGGCTATACCAAACACCTCTTTCACAATGAACTGAATATAAGATGTTAAAACAATGAGGCCATAAAGAGGCCTTACTGTTTAAGACACACTCAAGGATTGAATCTCCTAGTTTGTTGAAAAGCAATGCCCCAGAACCACCAAATAATTAATAGTAACAATAAAATACCAACAACATCAACAAAAAATGCTTTAGAGAATGGCTGAATGGAGTTTTTTTTCTTTTAATCTCTTCATTCAATTATATACCAATACAACCTCAAAGCTGCAGCAGCGACAGATGTGCTGAAGCATTTAAAAGAGTGCTTGCTAAAACCATAGCATGCAGAAGACTCTTCAAAGATCGTGTACCATGAAATTTTAGTATACATACAAAGGCGACATGCAAATATTTCAAGAAATGTCTTTTTGTAATCACTAATGGAAACCAACAAGTTGAGACTGAACGTCAATTTAATGTTAATATTCAAATAAAGACTCCACAATGAGTAAGTGTTTTAACATCAAATGTAACTTTAAAAACAATAAGTTATTACAAAAGAATTATCCCTTCTAAGTTCCTTCCTGACGAGCATCTTAATTGTTTGCAAAGCAAATGTCAATGATATTTGGGAAGCTTGAATACGATATCAATAGACGACAAAATTTCAAGGTGAAAAATTAACCAACTCCTTTTTATATATTGCTCAGAAGAACCTTTGTATAGTTCGCAAACATTTAAGTTAATTAAGTTGCATTAACTAAAAGATCAAGCAAAACTCCACAAATGTTTGGTAACATGCCATTCATCATGCTTCTTTTCTGTCAGCAGTGTCATTTGTTCACAACTAAGGGGACACACAGAAGGAATACCTTTGTAGATGTTCTCGAGTCAAATCAGTTGCAGCCTTTTTCCTCTCTGGAGCGTACTTTGTACCCTTTCTTAAAGAGTAGGCCTTCCACATCCTATAGATAGGCAAGTTCCAAATATAAAGATGATTAGGAGAAAGAGCTGCAGTACGAGGAAAGTAAATCAATTCAGAATAACAATTTTGTCTTATTAAACAAAATGTGTTCCTCTAACATGATATTTTCAAATTATCTAAAACCACTTGCACTCACAGATATTCATATGTGCACAAACGAGAGAGAAAAATCAAAAAAGATTAAATAAAAAGATTCATCAAGCAAATTCATGAGAAAGTGAGCATTACTGAAGGGTAATGAGCTTTCTTTTCTTCAAAGCATCAATGTCTTCTTTCTTATCAAGAACCTGCAATAACAATTAGTTTAATAAACTGCAAGGATACAAGGATATAAGATCAGATCATCCATGACAAGTAAATTTGATGATACATGAGTATATGAAATGTTCAAAAACATTGGAACTTCTATCCATTTGGTCAACCAGAGGCTAGTTTCTACAGCTTAACGTTTCCAATTTAATAGGTCATGTTAACAATGTTTTTAAGCTTCGGTATTGGATCCTGTACTGGTACTTTGCCAATACGGAATGGTAGGGTATATTACAACCCTATGTCAACACATGGTACACTATTGGAGTCGGCACAACACCCATATCATGTGTTGCTACGAGGGCATATACCTAGACCATGTAGTAAAAATAATAAACAGCAGCTGATAATTATGTTTGGAGCTTAATCTAAATCCTTCCGTTATGACTCCATAATATAATAGAGATAAATTTATCGCAAAGTAATAGATTTTTCACTCACTATTTATCTCATCATTGTGATTAGATTGGATAGGTTTATGGAAGACATTTCAACAGAACAAAATGAGAGTTGTTGGTGCAGACCCTTAAAAATTTATAATATACGGTAGAAATATCATTAACGATAATGGTTGCAAATAGTTACGCAAAGATTCGTTTCTTGAGCTTACGCCAGTCTGGGATTGTAAGGAAGCAGATAGCATATTAAATATATCAATGAAGTGTCCCAATGAGATGACTTCCACTTATGGAAAAAGGTCAACCAAATGATTCAGAAGTTACGCCAGAGAACCAATGCTACCATTCATGGACAATTATGTTTATAATAAAATGAAGCTAGATGAGTAGAATTTAGTGAGGTTATAAGTCTCAGCTGAGATCAGTTTCGGTCGAGATCGAACCAAAATTGGCCCCTAGTTTCGTGTTTTGGTTAGCGTCGGCAGTTTCAGTCTGTTTCAACTGAAATTGATCTTCAAGTAGCTGTAGAAGTTTTTTTTTAATCTTTCTTTTGATTTTTTCTATCGTATATTTCCCATTTCTTTGTTTCTTAAGTACATCAGCTATGTAGTACAAATTTTCAGTGGATTTTCTTTTTTACCTTGAGTTAAAAAGGGATATAATAATTATAATTCTTGATGTCCAAGGCTTTTAATGACCCTTATCTTAGTAATTTACAAATATTATTCTAAACAATTTAGTACAATATATGTTACGATAATAATATTCTTGTATACAATAAATAAAATATTCCATAACTTCTTTGATTGGTGGGAAGCCATCCCATGTTTGTCCGTATGTCTATCAATAGTCCCCCCCAACCCCCAAACATTGTGATGATGATGATCACTTTTATTTGCATGACTCACCTTGCAATAGTAGAATAGATAACCTAATTTATTTTACACTCCTGTTAACTTGTCTTGTTAATATATGCTTGATTGATTGATATTTGGTATTTTACTTAAGAGATTGGTACACTCATATGATGTATTTAATGCAGATACAACATAGTTTAATTTCAAACTAAAACTAGCCAAATTAGATAAATTATGATTCTAGCTACCTAAACCACAATCAAATGATGGGAAATGACTTACCCATAGTCTAACTTCAGCCTGAAGCTATCCAAACTGTATAATTTATGAATCTAGATAACTTAAATCACAATCAAATGATGGAAAATAACTTCAATCATTTTCTTTATTTTTTCCTAATTTTTATCTATTTTTAGATGTTTTCCCTTTTTTGGCTGAAACTCTGAAACTCAGAGCAAAACTATCGAAACAGCCAAAAATATCTGAACCAAGACTCCATGTAAGGGACTGAAACCAAGCTTCAAATCTTGGAATTTAGGACTTAAAAGTTGTGAATATGAATGTAATATGTGGGATCACATTGCTAATGGTAATACCAGTTAGGGTCTAAATGCAGAACATACAAATAAAGAGAAAGGTGTGTAACAAAAAATGCAAATAAAATAACATCATTTGGTCATTAAATGGTCAAGACACTTCAATCTCATTGCAACATTAGAGAAGCAAATGCTACCAGGAAGCATTTTGTGTAATTGTTACAAACTATAAAACTTGTCCATACAACATAAATGTAAGAACAACAATTGCATTTGGCATGTGTAGAAACATCCCTAAAAGTGAGGAAGGTGTTTAAAACCTATGATAGATGGGGAATGCACATGCATGTTTACAGTTAAAATAAACATGTTTATATTTAAAATAGTAGGAAAAAATAAAAATGGTGTCTACTTTGGCAAGTTGGGTAGTGAAATGGTGCCAGCAATAAGCCAAATATGGTAAAGATAAAATGTTGTGATATATTCATGAAGAAAAACGTTAAAAACAGATTTCTTCGAGAAGAATAAAGATTGAAAGTTTGAAACTATGTGTAGACAAAGCTATTAACAATAACTTAGTCAAAATTAATGTTAAACAAAGACAAAGACCTTGTTGAAGAGAGGATCTTGGTAAGGAGACGCGTAATAACCATTTTGAAGAAACTCAATGGAAATAATGCCAATGTTAAGTGGTAATTAATTATTGATAGGAAGAAATGATGAAGCAACGATATACTTGAACTTAACATATTCATTATTTTTTGTTATGGTTACTCATTCTGAATCATGGATATATTATTTGTTATTAATGTTCTTCCTATTTCATGTCACTCCTCTAGACAAGGATTGATAGAGTAGATGAATTCATACTGAAGTGTAACACTTTCCATTTGTGGCTCCTAATGCTAATGTTAAACAAAAAATGCAAGTTGCTATTATTGTTGCTTTGTTCTTGATACAAGTAGGAGAACAACAAGAAGAAAGCATTATAGAAGTCAACGTACAATTTATTGGTATTTATTATTTATGTATTTAACTAGACAACCCACTCTATAGTTATCAAATAGAATAATCATAGTAATAAATTATGAGGCCTTGCATCAAATATTCATGGTCAATATGAATCCGAACTCCCAAAGCATTCCTAGATCAAGATACCCCCAATGTTATTCCTGTTGGAAGTAGGGTATGTCTTAAAAGCCATTTGGCATAATGAACATTCTTGAGATATTTTATGGGCATCTCTCCTAGCATGATCGTAAACAGTTAGGGTTGTATCACACACCAGCCTTAGAGCCAAAAAAGAGTCTACAAGTGTCGCTTATGGATAGAATGACCCAGTGGGCGGTTGTGCATCCCCTGATAAGTGGGTCATTCTAGACACTTGAAAATAATTCATAGCTGCAGGTGAGGTTAGGCATCAGAGTTATATAACTGCCTTTGTATATAGTGTCCAATAATGGATTAGAATCGCTATTTTCTCCTAGTCATTAAAGTAGTTGACTTTGTACTAGCATGTGGATATATTTCATATGGAACAAACAACGGGATGAGTCCATCTCTTGAAAACCACTACTGGAGTTGGAGATGACAATCTTGAATATATAGCATGCAAGCGGTCCCCTAACATGAGGGCACGACCACCCACTATGATCTTGGTTCGATAAATTTGGGGCCAAACCCATATATCAATTATGATACCCTGGATTTATCTTTGATAGGGAGCACATTTGTTTATTGTTCCTCATAATGGGTACGGATAAAGATTGTCCAATGAGATATCCACCTATATTAATTTATCCATACTAGAATAGAGACACATCAAACACAGGAGTCCTAGATCTAGATAGTATTTTAATAGAATCATTTTTATATTTTATAAATAAATAAAATATTTTATTCAAAATTGGTTTTGCACATGCCTTGATTCTCGATGGTGATTGACATATGATCTATGATTTTAATGGGCCATGAAATCGATTGGCTATCAGTTTGACAATACTATTATTTTTCCAATAGTCAATCAAAGTTAAAGGAAGGTGAAGGAATTGAATTGGAGAAAAAGTTATTGTACACGAAGTGAGATTTTTCTGTTCATTATATCTACCAAGAATCAGCACAATCATATATTTTTATGTATAGGGAGGCTGATCCAACTTGCTTCATTATGATTGTGGCATGTCCATCAAGTAACATGAGACATGGTAGATTAGAAATCCAAGTTTATCTCGAGGTCCCATACGTGTCCATTAGTCTTCATCTTTTTCTCCCTCGAGTCCTCACTAAACTTAGGCTCAATCAAATTGAGCAGACAAACCAAGACCTTGGTATAGGAATTGGTTCATGTGGCTAACAAGACCGAATTAGGAGGTCTAATGGACCAGAATGAACCCCGGATTAGGTTTTCCTAAGTGGCTGATTCCTAGGGCTAATCCTAGCTGACCATCCACATGGGGGATCCCTTAGTGGCTTCCACTTACCTAAGGTTTCCCACAGTGGAGCCACATGGCCTAGGGTTTCTCCCTATGGCCAACCCCTTATAAATAGGGGGTGCGGAGTTTGAGTAGTGTGTGGTTTTCATATCTCGTGTTAGGATCTCAAGCAAGAGGTCTCAAGATGCCACAAATTAAAGAGAGAGATTGAGAGAAAGAAGAAAGAAAAAAGAAAGAGACAAGGAGATTTTCAAGTAATTCTTGGAGGGCCTGCCAATTGCAAGTACTTTGTGGTGCCTAAAGAAGTCTTCATCCATCTTCTTGCATCTCATATTATCAAACTTCTCTGCAAGTATTAATCTATCTTTATGCATTTAATCTATCGGAAAAGAGCAACCCATTCTTGATCTTCGCATCATGATGTTGGACTGCACTATTTGCCCTTCAATCCATGTTAGCCTTTTCTTTCTTGATGCTATGACACCAATTTGAGCTCCTCTCCTTACCAAGGCCTAATCAAAATTTTGTTGCACATGCCTGTACTAATTAATTCTTCATCACTTTATCTTCAATGAATTTTTCTTTTATGCCACCTTAATATAAACATTCCTCATCTTGTGTTTCCTAGAGTTTAACACACATCAATCTTAACTCATCTACTACCACAACATCATGTTTAGTTTGACCCTATTTATTGCACAATTTTTTGAATAGAAGAATATTGCAAGATTTAAAAATAACGCACAAATGATATCCTATGATTATACGCATTTGATGGATTTTCCAAACAATTACCAACCTCTGAGTTACATGGTAATGTCATCTAAGCAAGATGGCATTTTGCCCATAAGACAACCCAAGAGATCACAAAATAATTGGAGGGTCACGACAAGCAATCAGAAGTATCATTCAAGCATTATACACAACCACTCCAACATTTTTTGTTACAAACCAAAACTATGCACGTGTAATAAATAAAAAAAAATATAAGATTAATAAAGCATGCACGCTAGCAAAGCTGATGAGTTAAATCATAATAAATAATGCATATCTATATTGTTTGAGTGCTGCAGATGACTGCAACAAAAAACTTTTCTATAGATCAAAAATATCCCATAAACAAGTAGCAATATTATACTCAGCTATGAAAGTGTGCCTATGCAATTGATATGAAAGATAAATCATGGGGGATAAATAAGCATGTAACCTCTCCATCTTCAATTTTTTTAAGTAGATCTTTGACTTTATCCTCCACATTTTCAACCTACAAGAACAATAAAAAAACGAATATCCATTAAAACAATATACCACCAAACAACATCTGATGATATCTGAGCTCAGTACAAACAAGTTCTAAGCCTATGAGTTGAAGAATCATATAATGACGAATGCACCCACATAATAGTCTTAGCATACCAATATATAAATTACCCTTAATTCAAAAAGAATTCATGCAGAAGAAGAAAAAAGGAAACATGAGTATTATGTATTCTTGAGAAACACAATTAAGAAAAGTTCAAAAATAATATCTATCTAGTTATACCATGAGCAAGCCAGCATTAAGGCTCATTCCACTTTATCCTCAGAATGTCATCACCTGACTTGCAATTTGACCAACTATATGTCTAGGTCAACAAGACTAGCAAACAAGACCTATAATTATCTGCAAACAAGACCTAGCATACTTAGAAAGTATTCTTATAGGGCATCTAAGCTAAGAAAGCTTTGAATATTTTGTATTTTAACACTTAAATGCAGGTGGTAATATTCAAAAATTACATACTTATGCACTGTTACTTGGCAGTGCTGGGTAAATTCCCAACATGAAAGACTTTGAGCAATCGTTGTTTAATATTTTAGTTATAGCATATTTTGATTTTTTAAGATAAATATGGCATGTTGCTTTATATTCACATAGTATAAAATATAGTTAAAGTAACTCATATAATGAACTAAGATGAATACTATAAAATATTTTTAAATTAAGTAATGTAATTAATTAAGAAGAACATGCGGCTCATGTAATGGAACAAAAATATAATATGGCTCTTGTTAATGAGATAACATGAAGTCTTCCCAATGCATCTCTTTGAACCACAACAACATTTTCATGTTTTAAGCAGTTAACAAGAGTTGAACCTTCATGAACCCATAAGTTTGATGCTCAAGATATCTAAAGACCGAATGCCCTAACAACAAGAATAATGCCTCTCCAAAACCTTATACCAGATATTTGGATTGGCAGAACCACCAATAATTGAAACAAACAAGTAGAGAACATTCAACATAAGGTTTCTTTTCTGGTAAGGCCTATCTGTTTCACTTTTCAAGGTTTGTTTTGGACACAAGATTGGAACAACTGGAAATGTCAACATATAGTAAACTTTGAATATGAAAGCACAGATTTGAGGGCATATAAAACTCATTTCATCAGACAATATAAAAGCATGGTAGGAAGCAGAGTAAACAAACTGAAATATTAAACTCTCCTAGTCCATTCGTATATTTTCAACAATTTAAACATAAAAATATCAATTCAACAATGTGAATTTGTGGTCACATGGGTGCAGTAGTCATAGTGGGATGGGCATTTTTTTTCTACAGTTGCATAGCCTTTTATCTTGAGTGGCAGTATGAACTTTAGTTTTCAAGTAGATTTTGCAATAGCAATTAAAAATATTTCCCTAAATACATACAATCAACATTGTGAATACCAATTCCACACAAAGCAATTCAGAAAGCTAACTTACTTCCACGCATATGACTGAGATTCCGAAGATAAGGGTGAGAGAGTTCTACCTTTCTGGAGACTTGCTGTTTTTTTATCTCCACCCATTTGTTCTTCATAGCCCAGCTGAGACCTATGTTGAAAATGTTGTCTCCCAATTTTTTCTGAAACATTATACTGAGTCGAATGAGTTCCACAGATCGCAACTTTCTTTACAGTAATATATTTCACTTCATTCAGATCGAGAGTTAATAGCAGAACAACTCCATACCTTAAGATCATCACGAGTGATTCCCTCAGGGGGTACCGCCAAGAAGAACTGCACCTCCGGGGAGCCCTGCACAGCATATAATTTCCCCTCGTCGGTGAGAACGAAGCTCTCCTTCTTGATATCCTGCATTAAATCCGGAGAAGCATTAGGATTTCTGACGTAACCTAGATCAAGGCTTGGCGATGAAGCTAGGGTTTTGAGGGAACGGGGGATGACCTGGGTCTCGATGATGTCGAAGCCGCGGAGGCTCTTGATGACGTTCTCGAGCTCTGTGTGGTCGATTCCGACGGAGGCGGCGAAGAGTTGGGAGTCGGGGATCTCGTCCTCCTCCTTGAGGAACTCTAGGATTGCCTTTTCCGCCGCCATTGTGGAGAGAACCGCCGCTTTCTCGGTCGCGGCCGGCTGTTTAAACCTCAAACCGGTCTAGCCTTTGGAGAATCTTGTGCGATGCCGGTATATAAAAAACACCGGGAAGAAATAAAGAAATAATCAATGGGGAAAAATAGTATTTTAGATAGCTTGGAAAAAAAATCTATAGCTATATATTACTAATGTGCTCGTAATATTAAAAGTAAATCGTGTAATTGACTACAACACCCTAAATCCATCCAAATAAAAAGTTTCAAATAATAATAAATAAATTGCAAGAAAAATAAATAGTCTTTTTATTTTGCACATTCAGTATCATTTTAATTTTTTCAGGTTCATACAAGATTTTATATTTTGGATAACATTGCCCTCCTTTATTGAGGTTCGATTTTTTTTGCCTTTGTCATGTTGGCATGTTGAAAACCTGCGCTAACACAAATTTGTAAAGGATAAAGTTCAAAAACACATCAAACAAAATACCTAGTTTATCAAATTAATTAACAATTAGTATAAAGATAAATAATTAATACCACAACTTATTAGAATCCAATGAACTAAAAGAGTATAAAGCTATCATATTAACAAAGTAAGACAAGTTTCATCTAATTTTTCTATTGCACTAACTACATATCGAAAGTAGTTATTCATGACTTTGTTCAAATTTTACCCAAAACTTGAGCATATTGGACTAAAGTTGTGTATTAGTAATCTAGCATGGGAGAGCGCCCCTAGCCCTCCTTAAGGCGGGAATTGGATTGGGTCGGACCATGCCCTCGCCCGAGCTCGGCCCAACAATTTTTTAGGCTTTTGGCCAATTTCAAGCCTGAAAAAAAAAATTCAAAACCCAAAACAAACACAACTAAATCCCAGACCTAGCCCGAGGCCCAAAAAATCAAGCCAAGCTAAGTTTTTTGACATGAGGGAAGATATGAGGGGCGACTAGCATCTCAATCAGGATCTTGGCTATAGGTTTTAATATGGAATCCTAATCAAAAAAAATAGTATATTGAGTGTGAAAAAAATATCACTCGATGAGAAAAAAACTAATATATCCAATCCCTAAAAGCAAGAACATAGCAATTAGCTTAAATTGTTCTCAAAGATTGTAGAGGTTCCTCCTTTGTGAAAAAATGCTAGGCATTTCAAGAAATTTATAAATCTTACATCAAGCTGGGGCTTCATTTTTGATAAAAGGAATGAAGCAAAAAACTTCAATATAAGTAAAGGAAATCTTGAAAAGGGTCTGTACTTTGTATAGATCAATGATCATCAAATAAATTGGACTACTTGAAAAATATACACACCTGCCGTACATCATTCTAAGTGATTCAAAAGAAAACCCTATGGAGAAGAACTCACCTTAAGCTCTCTATGGATGGAGACTATGGCTTCAACTCTATAAAGGTGCAGAGATATATGATATCTAGGGCCGAAGTGGATCAGGACACCCTTCCCTGACGGAAGCTTGAAAGCAAAGAGGGATCTGAGTCCGTACTTGGCAAGGATGGATTGGACCTTAAGCCGATCTTGATCCAGATCTATTTGATGTGTTTGTGAACTCTATCCTTATTCAACAAATTCCTATTGTCGTATTTGCAGCTTGTGGTAGACAATTTCCTCTTCTAACGTGTAGAATATCATAATATTTTCCTTATTAAAGCCCTAACAACATAGCTAACCTATCTAGTTGGGTAACACGATTAGAATAGAGAAAGTAAATGAAACTGTTGCTGAAAAGTGGACCCGGGGGCGACCAATGGCTGAAAAGGAGGAGCTCCGACGAGAATTGTCGGGTGGCGGTCCGTCGGCGGGCGGCATCCTCCGTGGAGCCTGCAAAAAATCGATGGCCGGAATTTTCGGCGTCGGCCCTCCGATGCCTAAGTCAGAGGGGGCAGATGTATGCAAGGAGAGGAAATATACGTGTCCAGAGTTTTAGAGTCCAACCCCTTCTAAGATGGAGGGATTTTTTTTTATAGAGGGGTACTGGATTACCTGTGATGTGACAGGACGGACAAGTTACCATATAATTGAGCATGTCGTATGAATTAATGCACGATCGTGTGAATTAATGCCTTGCCGTAGGAGATCAGGTCGGAGCCAGCGAGTTGTCGTGGCTGATCAGACGCGGCCAAGCAGATTTGTCGTGGAGGGCTTGAGATCCGTAGATAGCAGGAGCCATGCGCATTAATTGTTGAGTAAGCCGGAGGTCTGCAGGAGTCATGCGCATTAATTGTTGAGTAAGCAGGAGGTCTGCAGGAGCCATGCGCATTAATTGCTAGCGGCGATGGCAAAGCATGGTCCCTAGTCGGGCTACAGAAGGATGTGACCGCGGCGGGTGGATGGTGAGGTTGGGCTTCCGAGGTCGAGAATCGTTGAGGTCGGTCAATAAGTCGAGAGCTTTGAGGTCGGGCTCCTCTGATCACGTACCAGTGATATGCTCACGTGCTTTGGGGCGATTTATATTCCCCCAACACTACCCCCGACTTCCGAGTTCGAGCCGTTTGCGAGCTCGGACGTGGGAAGTAGTTGTCTTTATTGCAGTGGTGGGGGCCAGGGAAGCTTAAATTATTCCGACGCTTCGCGCGCTTCAGGGCGCTTTTAATGAGAGGAGATGGGGCGACGCCTTTTCGCCCTTCGAGACCGCCTCGCGTGGTGGGCTCATGATGAGGCTCCGAGATTCGATGGAACGCTACCTTGATTCCGTATCCGAAACATCGATCCAGGTTAAATATGTCGCTTCGATTTTCGGGGCCGACACGTGGCACGATCTGGACAGAAGGCGAGATCTAGTCCCACCGATCTAGGCTGTCGGGAGGGTCTATATAAACCCCTTAGCTTAGTCCTAGAAAGGTCTTCCTTGGCTACTTGTTGTTGCTGCTTCCCCTTCCTCCTCCGTCTCTATTCTTCTCTCTCGGCTGTGACCGAATCTCCTTGACGGTTCCCCAGGGCGATTTCCGGCGATCCCTCCTAGGTCACTTCCTTCCGTTGGCTAGGGGACTCTCTTCCTTCTTCTTTTTCGCTTTTCTTCGTCCTTTGTTTTCCCATTTGCCCTTCTTTCTAAAATGGGTTCTGGTCCGAATGAAGTCGGATCTAACCTGTCGGAGGAGAAACTAGAGCTGGTCCGCTCCCGGTTCTTTTTTCGGCCCGAGTTTTGTTTCGAGCCTACGGGGCCGGAGGACGGGGTGACGCGACCACCTCCAGGTAGATCGGGTGCATGTTGAGACACTCTGGGACGGCCAGCAGTTTCCTCTCCATGGGTTTGTGAATGACCTGCTGGTGGAGTACCAACTCGTCCCAGCACAACTCGCTCCGAACTTATGGAGGACCATTGTCGGGTTCTTATCCCTTTGCCTTGCGCACGGGATCCCGACCTTGGTGAGTGTCTTCCGCCTGTGTTTCTTGTTAAAGACGAACCCGGCGGACGGAGAGTGGCTATATTTCGCTTTTCAGAGCGGTATGTCACTTTTTCGAGGTGCCCCTTCCTCTATTCATGAGTGGAAGGATAAGTTTTTTCTTTCTTACATCCGAGGTCTCGTGGGGATTTGACCCGAGGTGGGAGCATCCCCGGCTGAAGGCCCTCAATAGGCTCATCCAGCTTACGGCGGACGAGCAGAGGGTTTTTGACGCTCTGCGTGGTCTCGGGAAGGATATCAATCTGACCGACCTCCTGAGCGAGGAGGCCTTGGTGAACGTCGGC
>JAOXJJ010000438.1:7363797-7374123 GCA_025769935.1 Phoenix roebelenii
ATGAAACCCTGGCCGGAAGAAGAATCGAGAGTGAACCAACTCCAGTTCCTCCTCCGGCATGCTAGATCCGACTTCGTACGGACCAGAACTCATTTTTAAGAAAGAAGAAAGTGGAGAACGAAGGAAAAACAAAGGAAAAGGAAAAAAGGACGATAACCTACGGTGGGGATTGCTGGAAATCGCCTTGAGGCGCCGCCGTAAAACTCGGTTACAACTGAGAAAGATAAACCAGAAACTAAAGGCAAAGAAGAAGAAGCAGCCAAGCGAGCCCTTTTTTAGGAGCCAGGTCGAAGGGTTTATATAGACCCTTCCGACGGCTCGGATTGGCAGGACCGAATCCTGCCTTTCATTCAGATTGCGCCGCGTGTCGACTCCGAAAATCGAAGCGGCGTACTTATTTTAATTTGGCGCCTCGAACACGCCATCCAGGCAGCATCCCGTCGGATCTTGGGATTCCATTATGAGCCCGCCTCGCGAAGCGGTCTCGGAGGACGAAAAGGCGATGCTCCATCTTCTCTCATTAAGAATACTCCGAAGTGCGTGGAGCGCCGGAAAAATTTAAAGTCCTAGCCCCCACCACAGCAATAATGACAATTACTTCCCACGTCTGAGCTCGCAAGCGGCTCGAACTCGGAAGTCGGAGGGTAGTGTTGGGGTAATACAAACCGCCCCAAGGCACGTGAGCACGTCGCGGAACATGTGATCAGGGGCATCCAACGCCTGACTTCGGAGGCGCCCGACCTCGGAGGTGCCCGACCTCAGAAGCGCCCGACCTCGGAGGCGCCCGACCTCAGATATGTCCGACCCCCTAGGCTCCCAACTCGGCGCCCAACTAGGTGCCCGACCCCGAAGCTCACCACCTCGGATTTTGGACCTTGCCATTCACCTACTATGGTCACATCTTTCCGTAGTCCGATCAGGGACCATATCTTGCCATCGCCCCCAGCATTTAATGCGCATGGCCCCTGAAGACCTCTGGCTCACTCCACTATTAATGCACGTTTTTGGCTCACTCAACCATCATCACGCATGGCTCCCGAAGACCTCCAACTTTCTCCACAATTAATGCGCGTCTCCGGCTTACTCCATAATTAATGCGCATCTCCGGCTTACTCAATAATTAATGCGCGTGGCACCTACTGTCTACGGATCTCCAGTTCTCCACGGCAAGTCAGCTCGGCCGCATCCAGTCGGCCGTGACAACTCCCTGACTCCGACCTCAAAGCATTAATTCGCCTGATCATGCGACATGTTCAGTTGTAGAAGGGTCTTTTAGGCATTACCTGATGGGGCTATTTATAGTCCCTGCAAAAGTGCCTAGGCGGTGGAGGTATGGCCCGTCCTCGTCATGAAAGGAGATGGCTTTGGCCAGGTGGCGTGAAGCTAGGGCTTACTTGAGGCACACGATGTAGGCCGCTTGTGATAAATAAGGCGTTGATAGAGGTGGCAGGGTATGACCCTTGGTAGCAGGACATGGTTCCTGATCGATATGTCGTGGCGTGGCCATCAAGCAAAGCATGGCGCGGTGAGGCTGCTGCAGGGCATAGCCGCAGCATATAGACGACGAAATCGGCTCGACCTTTAGTGGGGGCCGAGGTTGGCCTGGCTACTGAGGTCGGCACGGCCTTCGATGGGGTCCGAGGTCGACCTTGGGTGTTCTGCACGGCGCCTCGAGCTCGGGCTCGAGATGTCCTTATACCTACGGTCGAGGGGGGGGCGCTTTGGCTCTTGCTCGACACTATAGGGCACCTCGAGCTTAGCTCGGGGGCATCATTGTTTGCTTCAGAGCTGTTCGGGTATGAGGTCTGCTCGACAGGAGTTGAGTAGTCCCGCGCTGGGGCAAGGCGATCCATTTTATCTCCCATCACTTGCCCCCCAACTTCAGAGTTTGAATTGTTTTTTGGCTCGCGCGAAGGAAGTAATCAAGTCGTCAATCATCCTGTAATATAGTCGAACGTCTGTAAAAATGCATGTACCGAGTAGGGTGTACCTCTTGTGTTGTTGGATCTAATGACTTTAGGCTGAGCTTTTCGAGCCGAGCTAAGCTACTCTGCTCTGAGGTCGACTTTAGTGGTCTTCTTTGGCTTGTGGTCGACTCAGGAGAGCGCCCCGAGCTCGGCTCGAGGGGCGTCATTTCCTACGAACGGTTGATGAGGCCTCTTGGGCTCTCGGTCAACACTGCAGGGCACCCCAAGCTCGGCTCGAGGGGCTTCATTTTCTGCGAACGGTCAACAAGGCCTCTTGAGCTTTCAGTCGATACTGCAGGGCGCCCCGAGCTCAGCTCGAAGGGCATCATTTTCTACGAATGGTCGGCAAGGCCTCCTGGGCTCTCGGTCGACACTGTAGGGTGCCCTGAGCTCGGCTCGAGGGATGTCGTTGTAGAAGGCGTCGAAATGGCATCGAATGACATCAAAATGGCGTCAAAATAGCATCGAATGGTGTTGAAATGGCGTCTAATGGTCCTGCGATCGAGGGGAGTCCCCTTAGCTCACGGTCGACAACACTTTGAACACCATTAGACGCCATTTCAACACCATTTGTTAGCTGCATGGAATAGCAGTAGAGCAGACTTGCTGCACCAGCTGGGGTGCATCGTCGTTTGTGCAACAAGTCTGCTCTACTGCTATTCCATGCAGGTTGATGAGTATGAGGCCTGTGCCCATGCTCCCCGAGGTCGAGAAGTCACCATCATGCAGGACCCATGAAAATCCAGGAGCATCTTCTTCTTCCAGGACGGATCCGATCTGCGCAGTCTGCTCGGGTCGGTCATCCCTTAAGGGGATGCAGAGAAGTCGCTCGCCAGGCTTACCTCGTTGTTTTCTTGGTTCATCTCGTATATCTAGCCCTTTAATGAGCAGTGTTTGAGCCAGGACCTCGGCTGGCTGCTTGCCTAATCTCCTCAGACTTCGCCGACCCCTCGACTTGTGGGGACCAAATGAGCAAGTGATAGCTAGAGACCACAGCTTGGAGGGTGTTCAACTCTGATTGGCCAAGAATGGCGTTGCAGGCTGAGCTGATCTAGACCACAAGAAAGTTTAACTTTATAGTACTTTCTCGGGGCGGAATCTCCTGTGAATCCGACTAGAGGAGTGCTCATCCCTTAGGAGGCATCACAACATAAGGTGTATGCCGAGCTTCCATTATCTACTAAAATCCTTTTTACATCAAACCTTGCAATGACAAGAAAAATAGCTACAATGTCATCATAAGGGGGCTCAACACCCTTTTAGTCTTCATCGAAAAAGGAGATGACTTCTGTAGTGCACAGACGCTTTGAGGAAGCCCCATTTTTAAAGCTCAATGCTTCAAGTGCTCTACTTTCCCCACCTTTGATAGTGTTGATGATGCCCATGAGAGGTTGGTTGTTGTTCCGTTCCTCACGCGACATTGGATTTTGTTCCTCGGGCTCCCTCCTGTAGGCTTGATCACGGATAAAACAGTCCAACCGACCTCGATGGATAAGTGCCTCGATATCATTACGGAGCCCATAGCAACTCTCTGTATCATGGCCGTGATCTCGGTGGAAGCGGCAATACTTCTTTGAGCGCTTCCGCAACTTCGTCGGTCGTATCCTCGGTGGGGGTCGGAGGTAGCCCTGATCCTCAATCATCAAGAGGATCTCTGTTCGGATGGATGTGAGGGGAGTGTATGTCCAAAACTTCTAGAAGAGAGACCTCGGGCGAGCCAGGCTCTTGGGTTGATGAAGATTTTTCTTGCGTCGGGGGGATTTGCTCCTTGGTCAGGAGTGCTCCTTCTGCATCTTGGAAGGCCGCTCGGTCGCGCCCATTGAAAGGCCATGGCTTCTTCAGCCTTGACGTACTTTCGAGCCTGGACCAAAATCTCTGCAAAGTCAGCGGGAAAGTTCTTCTTGATGGAGAAGAGAAACTTGTAGGATGGAGCTCCAGTCTTCAACGTCGACATGACGATGGACTGGTCAAGATCGCGAACCTTCCATGTGGCCGAGGTGAAGCGATCGATGTAGTCTTTAAGGACTCTCCCTCTTTCTGCTTGATGTCAAGGAGGAAGTCTGAGGTCTAGCGCTGACATCGGCTGGCAGCGAAGTAGGTTGCAAGCTATCTGTCCAGTTGCTCAAAGGATAGATTCGAGCTGGGCCTTAGCCCGAAGAACAAAAGATAATCTACCTTGCGGAGAGTCATCGGGAAGGCCCTGCAGAGTAGGGCGTCCGTAACCCCTTGGAGTGTCATGAGGCCTTGTAGCTCTCCAAATGATCCAGAGGGTCGGACGAGCTATCATACGGCTTGATTTGTGGCATCTTGAACCTCATGGGGATTGGCTCCTTTACGATCCACTGAGGAAATGGAGACTTAATTGTGAAGTCGAGGTTAGTGTCGCGCTTTGGAGCTTGGTCTCGAAGTGTTTGGATCTGTCGCTCCAACTTCTTGACTTTTCTGTCGAGCTCGGGTGGGGGTCTCATTACAGCTCGGCATGGGGCAGATCTCGCCTCCGATAGTTGCTCCTGTGCTCGGGGCATCGGACTTTGGTGCAGGCTCTCATAACGATGGTTGCGCGACAAGCCCTACTGGCTTGGGGATTGAGCTCGATGGGAGCTTTGATAGTGGCGAGGCTCTCTTTCGTCATCCGTCGGGCACTGCTCGACTAGGGAATGACGTTGTGAGCGCTGTCGTATAGACTCGCACTCGCGAGTGTAGGCTGGGCCCCTGCCTGCTGCAGGTCTTGAATAGTTGCAGTGAGTGTTTGGACCTGCTAAACGAGCAGATCAAATTGCTCTGGCTGGACCTGAAGAGTCCAGTCCACTGGCGCAGGTGTTGCAGAAGGTGGACTTTGAAGCGAGTTGCCGGAAGTTGGTACCCGACGTCTCGATGCATTTGAAGCTTCATGACTCCTTAGCTTCATAATCATTACTCAGGCCCTTCCTCTAGTGCCATATGTCATGGTTCAAATTTGGCCCGAGGGTGACCATGCCAGAGGAGTTGGGGGAGCTACCGATCGAGACGGAGAAGGGACACCACCTCCCGTGCACCGGCATACTTGCACAAACATTCACCAATGATTCTGGTGAGGGCCCTCCGATGCTTAAGTTAGCATGGAGTTTTTATTGGTCAAAGGGTCCATTAATCGTTACCTGATGGGGCCTTTTATAGTCTTCGCAAAGTGCCCAGGTAGTAGAGGTATGGCCTGTCCTCATTATAGAAAGAGATGGCTTTGTCCAGGTGGCATGCAGCTAGGGTTTACTTGAGGCACACAGTGTAGGCCGTTCTTGTGATCGGTATGGCGTTGACAGAGATGGCAGGATATGGCCCTTGGCAGCAGGGCATGGTACCTGATTGATATGTCATGGCGTGGCCTACTGCACGAGTATCAAGGCAGTTTAGGACATCCACCTTGGGGTCAACTTGGATCTAAGCAAGAGAGTCATGACTTTGAACTAAGATCTATGGGTCTTGCTTATAGGAGGAAAGAGAGAGAAGAGGGAGAGTCTCAATTTGGGTTCAATCAAGGATCTCAATTTGGTTATTTGTGGCAAATCTTCTACGCTTCTGGTCCATGGGCCAGAAAAAAGGAATTAACAACTAAGAAAGATGGACATGTTTTTTTTTGAAATTAATTAATAAATAAAGAAAAATAAAATGGGAAGAAAAATGAGAACTTGAAGGAGGATGAAGAAAATGGGAAAGAGGAAGAGAGGGAAGAGAATGAAGAAGAAAAAGAAGAAAGAAGGAAGGAGAAGATTGGTGGCGGCTAGGCCATGGTGGCAGGGGTTAACAACCAGCTGACGGCAACGGCTGAAGTTACGGCGACCGACAAAAAGAGTAATTGAGAAAAACCCTCAGTTTGGCCCGTAATAGGGAGATGGCTCAACTTAAAGAAGAATGGAGGAGGGGGGAAGGAAGCTCATTGGTGTGTGGCGGAGATGGTGGATCTTGGCCGAGGATAGCTGGTTCTGATAATTTGGTGGCAGTGATGCTCGGAATAGGAGAAAGAAAAATAGGACAATCAGGCTTTAGAGGGAAATAAGAGTGGTTTTGGAGGTGGTGTAGCTCGGCTCTTGTGACTCGATGGCCGTCGGAGGTGAGGAAGAAAGGAAGAGAGGCTTGGTAGTGGATCAATCGCAGAAGATGAGGGAAATTTAAAAGGATTTTGAATGGGGTTAGATCGGCAATTGTTGTGCATCACTGCGATCATGGTGACGATTGTGCGAGACCTAACATCCGACGACCATTCAAACAACCCCACGGAGTTATCACCGTCCACGACTCCATGACCTTATCCTTTCAATGGTCGGCAGATCGACAGAGACACGTGGTTCTTCTATTTCAATCCATTTTTAATTTTTGAAATTTTTGAATTGAAGTCGGTCAGTATTGCCGACTTCAACTGGATCAGGCCCAATGGGCCGATTCTCACATTTAAAGAGGGTTATACTTAATATTTGAGGATAGAGTGATAGGATCATTTTTTTTTAAAACAAGTTTCTTTTTTTTTAGTACAACGGTTGCCCACTATTCTAGTGAGCGTGCAGCCTAGCAGAATCAAAAAAAAAATAAAATAACAAAGCACTGGAGGGGCGGCCCCCTGATGTCATGAGAGGACCGCTCCGGAGTGCTGGGCGACATAGGTGGCAACCCAATCGGCGATCTTATTTGCCTCTCGGTATACATACGTGGCTCGAAAGGCACTACAGTCTCCTACCATCCATCGGATATCACAGAGTAAAGGGTCTCCATCCTCCTTCCGCCCCTCACCCCGTCTCCAATCAATCATCATTGCGGAATCCCCTTCCAAGATGATATGCTCACCTCTCAGTACCCATCTCGCATAGGTAAGGCCCTCCCAAGCTGCCTTGAGCTCCGCTGCTACGACTATCAATTCGGCGATGTTTCATCTTCCAGTAGCAATCAGTCTAGAGTCCTGACCTCATAGCACAAAATCCACACTTGCTCTACCTCCATCACCGGAAGCGCTACCATTGAAGTTCACCTTGATATGGCCGAAGGGTGGGGGCTCTCAAGAGACATGGATAAACCTGGGCACTATAATAGCAAAGAAGGGGTCTCAGATGTCCTTGGTTATCCCGGATGAAGTCACCTGGAGACCTGGTGATCTCCACTACCTGAAGGAGAGCACGATCCACTACACACCTTGGTGATGCCCACTTATCTTCGAAGATCCGGGCGTTCTGATCCAACCATATGGGATATGCCTGATAAATAGAAGTGACGCCCCACTCAATTATCTTTGGCCTGCGCATGGCCTCCCTCATCTATCGTAGGAGATCGTCAACCAATCGAGTAGTCTGGGGCAATGGTAATGAGGCCCTCCTCCAAATCTGTGTTGCCCTCGGGCATCCAATCAAGACATGGCTGATAGACTTCTCCGTGTCAGGACAATTGTCGCAGCTCGGAGAAATTCTGATACCCCTTCCGACCAACACACTCCTGGTCAGAAAGCAACCCCAAGCCATCTTCAACAGGAACAAAACCATATGGGGATAGACACCCATCCTCAGGACCCATCTGCCTAGCAGCACCCCCTCCCAAAACCTCCTGTAGGTCTGTGGACTGCACCTTGGATCTCCCTGTGGCCAGCCAAACCAATCTATCCGATATCTCCTCCGAAGATACCGGAATAGCCAAGATCTCCTCTTCCAGCTGCTCCTCAAAGGCCTTCCTGATCCATGTCTCGTTCCACCTTTTCTCTCTCAGAATAATCAAATCGCTAACCCTACAACCCTCTAATCTAGCTGAGTCGATCAAGGTCGGTACCCAACAAAGCGGTTGCTCGAACACCCAGCTATCCTTCAGGATATCAATGGACTGGCCATCTCCAACAGCCCACCTGATCGCCGCACACACCACCGGAGCATGAGAGCAAATGTCCTTCCAAATGAAGGAGCACCGATGCCTGGTTTGAAAATCTGCCGCCTCCATGTGAGCTTCGTACTTGGCTCTTAGTAGGGTACTCCACAAGCTGTCTGGTTCCATAATATATCTAGCTATGTGTCTCGCTGCCAACACCTTCCATATCTCTATCCAAGAGTAAATTCTTAGGCCACCCTATCTGATAGGCTGACAAACCACATCCTATGCGACCAAGTGATTTTCCCCTTTGCCCTCCTATCTGCCCCAGAAAGAGAAAAAAATAAGTTTCTTTTTTGGTGACTAGGATGAGTCAAAGTGCCATGTCATGGTAGGTCCTAAGTCAGTCATAGGAAATAACATCTGAACATAGCTAGAATTAGCTCTCAAGTGAATCTGGTCAACTTAAAACTAGTATTAGCTAAAGGGGATGGCTTAAGATTTTGAGTCAGTGGTCAGAAAACTAGGTATTGAATTTGACCAAGTATTAGAATCTTACAAACTATCTTATGTAGGTCCATCGGAAATAGGGTTAGAGTGCTTAAATTGAGAAAAAAAAATTCAGTTTTGGAGAAGGGTGCAGAATGGTACAGGACCAAAATTTGAGCTAAATTAGAGTTATTTACACTAGAAGTCAAAATGGGTCAAACTAGATAATCAATGAATCTAGATTTGAATTAATTTTTGAATTTGCCACTTGGACTCATGGAGTTGATACTCGAATTGATTCGATTTGAATGAGAAGAGATGATCCAAGTTAAGAATGGTGTTCGCGGTAAGGCTTGACCTAGGTTTGGGTGGTTTGACCTAGGATTCATGGTTTGGATGGGAAAAGTTTGATCCACAATAATTTTGGTGGTGTGAATCAAGCTTTTAAATAGGGCAAGGACTTGAAGGTTTCTACAGATTGCCTATCAAGTTTTAATTAGTGTATAAGATTTAGTTCATATTTATGCATGGTTTAGGTCCACTAGAAGCAGATTGGTTTCTACTTTTAGTCTATCCGACATGCATATCAAGCTCTGATATTCATATTTTTCTGTAGCATAATGATGCAAAATCTAGCCTAAACTATTGTCTTTTAACATCACCAAGCCAAGCCTAAGACACCATGTATGCATGTTGCATAGTTTCTGCAAGCGTGGGAGCTTGCCCTTCCTTTTGAGAAATTATATCCTGCATTGTGCGCATTAATATGGCAATGCATAACCACGCCAATCACCTCATTTCATTCCTATGTGAATGAGCGAACGATGAATAGTCAAAAAATTTTACTTATATTGTGTGCACCAGTATGGTCGCTCATGCAACCAATCACTAAGCTGCATTATTATGGGCCAATCACCGAGACACACGTATCAACATGGCAATGCTGTTGAGGACCTCGAAAATCAGGCCTAAAAAGTGCACAGCCGAGCGAGATGCATGCCGTGCAAGCTGGCCCCGAGGAGGCTGCCTTGGGCTCCATGGCCGCCCAAGGACAATGCATGCGGCTGGAGGCCGAACCCAGCCCAGCCATCCCCAGGCAGCAGCAGGGTCCAGCCAGAGGGGACCTAATTTAGCGCACCATTAGCACTGGGCTGACCCATTTAAGCCCAAAATTCAGGGCTTAGAGTGGGCTGACTTAAGGCCATTTGAGTCTTTGTCTTTGAATCTATGTTCTTACATTTGAGTCCATGTCATTATCTTTTCATTTGAGTCCATGTCTTCTCTAGAGTGGGGGGCTATATAAGCCCGGACATAGGCTTAGTTTGGATCTTTTTGCCAAATCTAATTTGTGTGTATTCATGAGAGCCGAGAGGCTTGGCGAGGCACTTGCGCCATTGTAGCCGGTCCTAGAGGTTGTTCTAGGGCTAAGCTAGTGAGGCATCATCACGTCCCTTGCTAGATTTTTTTCTTTGCATTTGATTGTTCTTCTTTTGGGAATTTGAATCGAACATAGACTTTCCTTTTCAAAGGCATTGCTATTGCGTGATTTAATTTCTTAGTTATCATCTAAACTTCCACCCGACATTACCTTGGATCGGCCAAGGAAAAGCTATTCAGCAAGGTGTGCGACAAGGGCTTGGAGGATCATCTTGGCATGTTGCCGTGGGCCGAGTGACGACCGCCAACATTGGTGCTTTCATTAAGATTGGGTATTGTGTCTAACACATCCCAATCTCAAGAGGTAACGTCTCCATCCAGAAATTTTTTAGAGTTCAATTGATTGGAACATTGGATCGGTGGAGTATATTCAGATCTGTGGAGTTTAGAAAAGTGCATTCTTAATCTGCATTTGGTGAATGAAATTGCTACATGACTGATTTCTACATTAGAGTGATAAGTTGCCATCTATTAGATTTGGAAAAGTTTGAACTCTGCATTATCTTGGTGAAAGTGGATCCTAGGTTCTTCGGTATTAAGCATGTTGATTTTTTTTTTAAACCATGGCTGAACCTGATCGGGTTGCCTACGTACCCCTTCATAAGGAGGATCAAGCCATATG
>JAOXJJ010000438.1:7374223-7409268 GCA_025769935.1 Phoenix roebelenii
ATTTAGGATACAATTTCCAACACTTGGAAGTAGGTTACTTGGTTCTGCATTCCAGTAGAAAATTTAAATTGGAAGAACTTCAAATTGTTGCATGTGTTAGATCTGAATTCCTGATTAAAATTTTGCATTTCCAAGTTCATGATGATTGAGAATTCAGCACTTAGCGGATCACTTGAGAGTTTGAATTTCAAATTTGAATTTGAAATTTGAACTTAAAATTTGAATTCGAAATTGGAAATCTACTTCCCTTGAAATTCTGGCGGAAAATTTAGATTTGAAATCCTCCATTCAGCAGGGGATTTGAAATTTGAATTTTAGTTAAACGATTAGAGATTAACCACCTCAAATCGGGGGACACTTGGACTTCAAATTCTACACCACTGTTGTTTGAAAATTCAAATCTGAATGTGCTGGTTGGAGTATGAAAATTCTACATTAGTGGGTGGTTACATTACTAGAAATTTAGTTATTGTATTATCAGAATTTCAGTTACTACATTACTAGAAATTCAGTTACCTGCAGCCGAATTGGGCTGGATTCAATTGGAGTCAATTCAGGTGCTAGTTAGCCACAAGAAGGGGCATGTTTACAGCGAATTAAGAGGGCTGATCAAGTCAGATTGGGTGCCGGTTGATGAAGTCAGATTGGGTGATTCAGGAGTATTCCCCTTAACCCCATGGAGGCATGGAGCCATAATTCACAACCATTTGGGCATGAAGAAATTAGGTAAGACTTGGTTTGTATTTAGTCTATTTGTGTTTGAATGTGTCTTTATTGTATTGAGTCTAATTGTGTTTGAGTGAATTGAGTTTAAAATCACTTTGAGTTAGGTCCACATGCCCCACTTCAATTGAATTGAGGCGTGGAAGAAGTTAAGTTTGATTTTAAGTAGGGCGTGACACATGTCTTGATTAGATTAAGCCAAAGTAACTAACTTTGACTTGGTTCAACACACCATAAACCCCTTGGACTTGGTCTTCCTTGTATACGCCTGGATTCCTCACTTTTAGGGACCCATCTGCCACCAAGAAGCCAGCCAAGAGAGGTGCCACATTAAGTATTAGGAGAGTTTGAATTTAGTCAAAAGTCCTTAATAGGTTATGAGTCTCTAAAATTCTGTTTGATAGAGTTTGTCTTTTGCCAACTTTTTTCTATAAAAGAAAAGGTATGATGAGTGAAACTAATCGCTGAAATTTCTAAGAAATCTCTGAGTATTCAAGTGTTCTTTAGTGAGGAGAGAATCCTCTACATGCTTGGTGAGACTCCAAGTAAAATCAGAGAAGAAGGTGAGACTCCTTCCTTTCAATGGATTGGTACTTTTAGAGGTGAGACTCTTCCACTAGCCCAGTAGTTATTCTTTTAATTTTTATTTTAATTATATTATTCTCTGTAGTTTTCATCAACATTAGATTCTACTCTATTCATCTATACCATCTACATAATTTTGGTTTTAGTTTCCACCCTAAAATTCAAACAATCCAACCACATCACTTTTTCAGCATTGTTTTTCCTTACCGCTAGCATCCGTACTGCATCCACCTTAGCTAGTTTAATCTTTTGTCTTTCCAATCCCCACAAGTTTCCATTTCTTTCATTAGAGTTTTAGTTGCCATCAAAGAAAAAAAAGTAGAGTGAAACACCATCGTTTAAGGTTCGTAATCCTTTGCCACATCCTACCTACACCATTGGGTGCCAATCAGGAGGACAAATCAGCAGGTCGGAAGTCTGAATTTAGATGTCGATTATAGAAAATTCATAGGGCCTGAGTGTAGCAGAAAAATTCAGACTTCAGTTGCAGCAAAGCAGAGGAGAATGGAGTCAGGAGGTACTTCCAATATTTTTTAGTAGCCGATGGAGGATTTAGGAGGAAGTCCATCTCATTTGGGCCGGATATTGGAGCATTTACAACTCTATGGAGGAGCTGCAAAGGGAGAATGCTGAGTTGAAGAGATGTAGTGAAGAAGCATGGAGGGAAACCAATTATAGTCTAGAAAGGCTAGACAAGAGGTCGAGTAAGAAAAAAAAATAGGAGCATGAAAAGAGTCATGGTGAGAGGGAGAGTGAAGTCATGAGTAGGTCTAGCACTGGCCATGGTGACTTTGGTGTGAGGGAGAATTTAAGAAGGGGAAGTAGAAATGAGGGTCATGGAGTGGTGTTGGAACGATGGTTAGATGAAGGTAAGGATGGTGAGAGAGTTAGGGGATTGTATGAGGAGGAGACTATCATTGAAGAGAAGACTATCCATACTCGAAGGCCGTTCAGCCGGAGAGGATACATGGATAGGAGGAAAAGGCCGATTGTAGGAGATGTGGGAGAAGGAGAATTCAGAGGATCTCGGATCGAAGAGAGGGAGGTTATCCAAGATAAAGATAGATTTTCTCAGATTCAATAGAAGAGACCCTTATGAATGGCTAGATAAGGCTGAACGATATTTCTATATTTATGGAGTACCAAGGGGTGACCGAGTGACATTGGCTAGCTTTCATCTTGAGAAGAGGGCGAGCTGATGGTGGAGATGGCTTCAGAATTTGTATGAAAAGGAGGGAAGAAGGCTTGGATGGACTGCATTTGAGAAGAAATTCTTGGAGCAATGGGGACCTTTGTTGGTTGTCAACTACCATGGGCAATCGGCAAAACTAAAATAAGAGGAGAAGATTCAAGCATATATTGATGAATTCAGGCAGCTGCAAACCATAGTTATCGGATGGTCCAATGAAGCACTATTTGGGACATTTATAGATGGCTTGAAACCGTGGTTGTCTAAGGAAGCAAAGTTGAAGCAACCAACAACCTTGAGGGAGACAATGTAGGTAGCAGAAATTCTGAATGACAACTATAAACCGGAGAAAAGAATTGTCTAGGAGTTTATCAACAGCAAGAGGAGAAATTTAGAGCATCCAAAGGTTGATATGAAGGGTAAGGAACCAGCTAGTAGCAGCAACCAGTTGTAGTCCAATGCGGTGAAGAAGTTATCCTGTGAAGAACTTCAGGAATACATTAAGAAGAAGTTATGTTTCAAATGTGGAGGCCAATGGAGTAGGGAACACAAATGCAAAACTGGCCAGGCATACCTACTGGATGTTCACAGTGGGGAAGAAGGTGCTGAAACAAAAACTTCAGATGGTGACAGCAGCAGATCAGAACTTCAAGTGGTGGCCGAACATAAGAAAGAAAGTGATGATGCAGAATTGTCACTTCATGCTTTGACCGGGACACCAAGACCTTCAACTATGAGGCTATCAATATGGATTGGCAAACATGAAGTCACTTTGCTGGTGGACAACGGGTCTTCACACAGTTTTGTCAACTCCGGAATCATTCAGAAGATTAGGCTAAGAGGTATGAACATAGAACCATTTGAAGTGAAAATTGCAAGCGATGGCAAGTTGAAGTGTGAAGAAGTTGTGAAAGAAGTCTGGATGAATGTGCAAGAAGTAAGAATTCAAGCCGATCTGTATGTAATTCCACTAGTTGGGCTTGATGTGGTGTTAGAGAATGCATGGTTGCGCAGTATTGGAAAAGTAGTGACCGATTATGACTCAATAACAATGGAATTAAAAATCGGTGGATAAAAGAAGAAGTGGTTAGCCATTTACAGCAAAGAAATGAAGTAAGATGAGTCTAATATGCTAGAGAAGTGGTGTAGGAAGGGAGCTACTTGCTATGCAGTGTTGATGTCTAGTGTAGGCCAAACAACAAATTCTACGGCAGAACCTCAGTTGCAGAAGCATGAAAAAATGGAGAGGTTGCCTCTACTAGTCCAAAAATTGTTAGAAGCACACCGAGGAGTCCTTGAGCTACCCTCTAGCATTCCACCCCGACGACCTTTCGATCATCCGATTCATTTGAAGGATGAAAGCAAACCGGTTAATGTCCCACCCTACCGGTATGCACATTTTCAAAAAGAAGAGATTGAAAAGCAAGTGGAAGAGATGTTGAAGTAAGGGCTGATTTGGCATAGCAACAACCCCTTCTCTTCACCCGTCCTGTTGGTAAGGAAGAAGGATGGCTCATAGAGGTTTTGCACTGATTATAGGGCATTGAATGAGGCAACCATCAAGGACAGATTTTTGATTCTGATAGTGGATGACATGCTGGATGAATTGCATGGGGCTAGAGTGTTCACTCAGTTGGATTTAAGGGCTGGATATCATCAAATCCAGATGAGGGATGAGGATGTTCATAAGACAGCATTCCGAACATATTCAGGACATTATAAGTATTTGGTAATGCCATTTGGAATGTGTAATGCCCCCTCAACCTTTCAGGCCGCAATGAATGAAATTTGTAGACCTTATTTGAGAAAGTTTGTTATTGTATTCTTTGATGATATCTTGGTGTATTCATAGTCCGTGGAGGAGCATATGAAGCACCTAGAAACAGTAATGCAGATTTTGGAACCACACCATTTTTATATTAAGGCTTCCAAATGTACTTTTGTTCAAGAGGAGTTGGAGTACCTTGGATACATTATTTTCGGAAAGGGAGTGAAGGTTGATCAAAGAAAGATAGAAGCCATGATTGATTGGCCACTTCCAAGGGACATTTCACCTTTGAGGGGTTTCTTGGGATTGACTGGGTATTACCGATGGTTTGTGAGGAATTATGGACTGATTGCAAAGCCATTGACCAATTTGTTGAAGAACTGGACTGAGGCTAGGAGGATAGCCTTTGATAATCTCAAAAGGGCTATGACACTAACACCGATCCTAGCCTTACCAAAATTTAGCAAATCCTTCGAAATCTATATGGATGCGAGTGGTGATGGAGTTGGAGCCGTGTTGCTGCAGGAGAAGCGTCCGTTAGCATACATCTCCAAAGCTCTTGGACCATAGAAGAAAGCTTGGGGAACCTATGCTTGGGAGCTCCAAGCGGTGGTACATGCCGTGAAGACATGGAGGCCTTATTTACTCGCCAGAAAATTCACACTTGTGACTGATTAATAGGCCTTGCGTCACTTGCTGAAGCAGAAAATTTTGACTTTCGAACAACAGAATTTTTTGGTGAAGCTACTTGGTTTTGAGTATGACATAATTTACCAATTGGATAAAAATAACAAGGTGGCGAATGCTTTGCCCCGCAAAGATGGAAGTCCAATTCTAGCATCAATTGAAAGGGCTGAAAGGAGTGGGAAAAATTCAGATGTCACCCTTGAGGACAAGGGTGTTCTTCAAGAGAGGGAGAATGTTGAGGCCCCCCGAAAACCAGGCCTAAAGAGTGCACAACCAAGCGATATGCATGCCGTGCAAGCCGACCCCGAGGAGGCTGCCTTGGGCTCCATGGCCGCCCAAGGACAATGCATGCGGCTGGAGGCCAAACCCAACCCAGCCATCCCCACACAGCAGTAGGGTCCGGCCAGAGGGGATCCAATTTAGCGCACCATTAGCACCGGGCTGACCCGTTTAAGCCCAAAATTCAGAGTTTAGAGTGGGCTGACTTAAGGCCAATTGAGTCTTTGTCTTTAAGTCTATGTTCTTACAATTGAGTCCATGTCATTGTTTTTTTCATTTGAGTCCATGTCCTCTCTAGAGTGGGGGACTATATAAGCCCAAACTTAGGCCTAGTTTGGATCTTTTTGTCAAATCTGATTTGCCATTGTGTGATTCAATTCTTTAGTTATCATCTAAACTTCCACCCCGACGTTACCTTGGATCGGCCAAGCAAAAGCTATTCAGCAAGGTGTGCGGAAAAGGCTTGGAGGATCATCTTGGCATGTTGCCGTGGGCCAAGCGACGACCGCCAACAAATGCACCACCCCGCCAATTACCTCATTTCGTTCCTATGTGTTAATCATCGAGACGAGCGCACGATGAATAAGCAAAAAATATTAGTTATATTGTGTGCACTAGTGTGATCGTGCATGTAGCTAATCACCGAGTTGCATTATTATAGGCCAATCACCAAGACGAGCGTATGATGAATAGAATCTATAGTAACGTATCTCGGTGATTGGTTAGCATGCAAAAATAATTTTTTGCACCGAGTTGCATTATTATAGGCCAATCACCAAGACGAGCGTATGATGAATAGAATCTATAGTAATGTATCTCGGTGATTGGTTAGCATGCAAAAATAATTTTTTGTTGAATAAAATCTACAGTAATAAGATGAGATGATCAGCATGGTGTGCTATCATGTAGTGGATACTACGTAGAGTATTAGTTTCCTTCCTCTCTAGCCAATTTTGAAGTGCCTCACACTACCGTCTCTTTCCACTCTCCTGTTCCCAGAATCATAGGGACCGTCAGAGACCATCGACGAATCCAAGTCCCAGCACCCACTTCAAGCGCCTCGACAAAAGCGTCCATTGAATTCCATCAATTAGCCGGGGCGCAGGACCCCACCGGTCAGAGGAGCCAACGCAGCAAAGCAATAGAGGTGTTCAACTGCCCCCAATAAAAGCCCGGAAGGGGAAGCAAATCGAAGGAACCAAGAAGAGAAGAACAAGAGTGGGGAAGGGGAACGGAAAGGAGGGAAAGAAGTGAAAGCTCTTGGAGAGATTTCTCTCTCCTCTCTTTACCGATCTCCTCTGAGGTGAGAGACTAACATCCCCCCTTCTTTTTCTTCAATTTTTCTGTTCCCGGCCTCCTGCTTTATGTATTTCTACTGTTCTTGGTCCGAATCGTTCTTCTCCTCCTTCACATTCCACCTTCTGAGCTGATTTATTATTTCGGTATGGTGTTATTTTTTGAATTATTGACATTTTGGTTTACTTAAGTAATAAGTTTAGTGTATGTTTGGAGAATGACCTAGATCTTTAGTTTCTTCCATTCTTTATCTATCTGTAAATTTCACTGCCCCATGAATGATCCGTAGGTTTTTCCGGAGATATCCTAAGGCTGGTGCTTTGTGATTTAGGATTCCATTGATTGATTCAGTCGGGAAGCTTGAGGTGTGGAAATCCTTCGAAAACATACACGCAGTACTGCTTGACGGTTGTTCGTCCAAATGATCTTTCTTGTATTTATCTCTATTTAGCACTCGGTTAGCATGATGACTTGTGGGAGTATTATGGCTGCAAAGAGTAAACGCTGTAAAGGACTTTCCTATCGCTCCACCAATGTCATCCCTGTATTTTTCTAGGTCAGCTGAATTATTTTAATCTTCGTCTTCTTGAGTCATGATAACTTGTTCATGATAGAGATACGAATTCTCTTATGATAAATTATTACCAAATAATGTAAGTAGGATATGATTTATGCACCAAAGAATTCTATATTCATATTTCCTATTTAGAATTTTTACAGTAATGGTGTCAGCTCAATTAATAATTTGCCTTTTCGTCCTCTGAAGTTCTCCTTTCAGTGGTTCAGATATCATTTTGGCATTTCGCCACCATTTGAAGGAAGAGAGGGAGTGAGGGAGGGAGAGAGATTTGGTAGGGAAAAGAGGAAATCTATGTGGTAAGAATAAGGGAAAATCTGAGGAAAGGAGGGGCCAGTTATGTCTAGTCTCCTAATCTGGTTGATATGTGCTGCATTTATCATGAATGTGGTTCTAGTAATAGATAGATGTACTGAAGAAAACTGCTGATATAAGATTTTTTTCTTATGAAGTTAACATACATATTCTATTTATGAAATTGTTTTAGGAATATGGGTTCCTTCAATGGATTAAAGTTTTCCTATGAGGACATTATATGTAGATCTCTTGATGCATATAAATTGAGTACAGATGTTAGTTGCATCTAACAATTTTTTATTTTTTGGCTAAGGCGGGCTGCATCTAACAATTTGGTGGCAGAATATTCAATTTTTTTCCCCAAAACCACATCTTGGAGTTTCAAATTGAAATCCTTTAAAAGGATTATTTTTACAAAAGGTTCATGTTTTTATTTTTTTTCATAATTTGGGTAATTTAGGTTTTTTTTTTTTGATAAAAAGGGTAATTTATGGTTCTTTGATGGTTAAGACATTCTTGTTACCCTGTTATTCTTATTGCAGCAGCAGCTGCTGCAGTCGTGAATACTATAATAATTCAGTCGTGGCATTCTAGTTCTGTTAATGTGAGGGAAGTATTTCTATATCTTCCTTCTTTATGGTTTTTTTTTGAATTGAATTATTATTTTCTAATTTTATTTGTTTGAATTCAAATGTGGTATGATGATTCAAGTTGAGCTAGAAATTATTTATTTATACCTTGTTAAGGTCCATGTGACCTCTAAGGTCCATTTCTGCGGCTCTAAATAAGTTGCGATGTCACCTACTTACAACTCTATCAAGATCGTGCTAGTTTGGATGGTTCAGGTAACAACCCTGAAAACCATTTTAAATAATCCATTAGTTTCATGCTAATTATGGTGGTCAAAGCAATGAATTTGGAAACCAATTCAATATAAACCATCCCAGACTTGAACTTTATACCTGTGGCATGTTGGTCCCAAAAAGTATGCACACCAGCATTCATTTGGAGTAGTTCCTTTTTTTCCTTTTCTGTTTATGCATTATATTTGACGTGTCATATAGGGATCACATTTTGAAATATTGCTTTTTTCTTATACTTTTCATCATTTTATGCTTGTGTTTGATTTGATTTACTAAGATTTATATATCATTCCTATGGGGCTTGGTTCTTTCACTAGTTTTATGGGGAGTTCATTTTTCAATGAACATAATGTGGTGGCATCTATGGTTTACGTAACTGTATTGGCTTTCTTTTGTGTCCAAATACTAGAGCATGCATAAGTTGGTCATGTACACATTGTCTCAGACTTGGACATGAAATGATCCATTTGCATTTCTGGATACTATGCTGAAAATTCTAGGCCATGAAGATGCTCTACGAGAACCTCTCTTTCATTGTACATTAGGGCCTTGCTATCTTTTTCACAAGGTTTTATTGTGAGATTTCATGAGATGTGAGTTTTTCCTCTTGCTTCTGGTTTGAGATGCTAAGCTGTTAATTGAATGAATTTATTTTATTTCTCATTTCTTACCTATTCATAAGTTCTCATGCGTGACACCGGTCTTTTTATTTTCACTTAAAGTAATGCATAGAAAAATTAGTAAAGTGTCTCAACCTCCAAATCACACAGTAGTGGCTACACTTTGTTTATAGAGGATGTGAGGCAGCATTGTGGATAATAAATGGTGGGAATAAGATTTGAATCCATCAGGGATGCTATTTGGTTTTGGTACTTCGTATATCTGAAATGTATCATTTCAGGGCCTCAACTAGAATTTAAACCTGTGAGACATGTTTAGTCCAAAATAGACCCAAATTTCTACTCATTTGAGTGATCGGTCTTACAAAATTTAATTTGATCTGATGAAAAAGGAGTTAAAATACCAAGTTAAAATTTAAAATCAAGACTAGGGTCATTTTTGGAAAAAAATCAGGATGGAGCTGGAACTAAATTGTATTTGGACCTAGCTAGGTCCAAATTTATTGAGCGAATGGATCATTCTAGCCATCTAAGTCCAAATCATAGGCCTTTGTTATGTCTGATATTTGTTATGCTAGAAGAATCAAATGCATCTTTACCTTGTAAGCTGTCACTGCACTCCTGAGGTTTTCAAATTATGCGAGCACAAAATATTTAACTACAAAGAAAATAATTAGTTTTGAAAAATAAGGTGTGAAATGCTGAAATAGATATCAATGTGGTTCTTTCTAATATTTAAGGAAAAGTTGTGGCACTTTTTCTTTCTTATGCTATCTCCGTAACAACCAGGTCTCCATCTGAACTATAAAATGACTTTACATCTGAACTATGTACATTCAGTTGATGCGTTGCAGCAAATACCATGTCCTCTGAATATGGTTGATGAAAGCAAAAAGTTGATTCAACAATTCAGACAATCGCTGAACTTGATGCATGATATTACGAAAACTGTGACAACCTACACTTAATAATTGCTAACTATGGTTTATTCATCACGCTGCTTTTTAGATATGTGTGCATGGAACATGCATGAAATGAAGTAGGAAGTGCTGCTGACAGAGAATTTGGAAATGTGCCAGATATGAGGAAAAAGAAGGGAAACTGCCACAGTTTACAATGTCCCCTTTTATACACATATGTTTAGTCATATTTGCAATGATTTTCATGTAGTTTTTGGGATTTCTCCAAAATGTTTTCCATGCAGTTCTCTGGTTCCATGATTTGTAATTTAGTGCATTTCAAAGTCATTTTCAGAAACTCTTGATTTTAAAGGAAAATATAACTTTACCTAGCCAATGTAGTTAAGTATTCTCGTATTGGTTAAGACCTTGTTTTCGCTCATCAACCTGCTTTTCAGGTCACCTGGTTGTTCTTTGCATGCATTTTTTTCTTTTAATTGGATGCCAATTAGTATATCAGGGAAGTTGCTTGTTTGGAGAGAGAGGAATATACTTGCTGGCAATTTAAAATATGAAGGACTGGTAGAGCTTATGAAATTGTTGAAAGCTCAGGATGAAGATTAAATAAAACTATAAGGACACTGGCCAGACATGAAGATTGAAATTTTGTTTCTGGAGTTTTCTTTTTGACCACTGTCTTATGGATTTTTCTAATGTTCTCTATAGTCAAAATGTTTGCTAGATTTTTTTTGCCCATTGTCCTAGGAGATATAGTGAGGTTTGTCGCAGATGTTCTTACAATATGTACTTTTGTAGAGAGCATCATTATTAGGTATAACAAATGGATACTGGTCATTAGCTAAGATTAAGATATATTTTTAAGAATCTTGTGCCGTGGAAAAGTCAGAAAGAGAAGAACGAATATTTTTAATGAAAGCACATCATTTTGTAGAGAAATTTTCTAGGAGAGCCACTCATTCTCTATGATTTGAAAGGAAATAAAGAGTAAAAAAACCCTAATTGATGATCTTGTTTCCTTTTTGGGCTGGTTGCTATGAATGTGGCATTGGTTCTGACTTGTTGTATCAGCTTTTTGGTTATCTTAGTATGACCATGTTTATTTCTTTTTCTTTCAAATTTTAGTTGATGGAATTGATGGTTTAATTTTTTATCTTCATCTTTTAAGGTTTAGTTTATGTGTTTCTTCATATATTGTAGCAGCTCCAATATTTTTTTGTAGACTAGGAGCAATCATTTTCTTAGAAATGTTGATTTGTAGAAGCCAAATAAGGAACTTTTGCATTTATTATTTTAGGTTTGCTCCAAATATTTACTTTTCAATGCTTTCAATCCCATGGGGATATATTCTCAAATCTCAACTATTCTATCCTTCAGTCCATCCAAACCAAATTTATCTTGGCCATCTGATGTAGAACAAAAGAAGAAAAGAAGATGGTAGAAGAAGAGGAGGGGGAAAGAGCAGGAGAAGGCAGAGGGAGTAGGCAACTCAATATTGTATTCTCAAATCTCAATTATGCAAACTGTATTCTCAGTGACATAGTCATAGGTTTATATACACAACCTAGAGCCCTAATAAGAGTCTACATAAAAAATAAAATACTAGAGTTCTTATAAAATTCTAGTCCTAAAGTTCATATAAAATAAAAATTTCTAATTTCTATATTCGCACCTCACACAAGTGTGCGTAGATTTCTTATTTGATGGTCCTTGATCATACTTCTCCAGTTGGAAACAACTCAACTTTGGAGAGTGTCTGCAATTACCACTCGAGAAACTTAAGATCCAAGGTGCAAAACTCATCCTTTGTAATCTAAGAAGCATAAAAAAAAGGATGGCCCTTCCAGTAATAAGATAACGATGGAAGCCATCATCAAAAAAAGTAACAATCTTATCATCGAAAACTGTTTCAATCTCATCTCCCTGTTATAGAAAATATGGTGTCTTAGGAACTACAATACATGCAGGAACACTAGATGACAAAGCAGGAGGCTCAAAGGTGTCAAGGTAATAAATTCTTCACATTGAAAACAGGATTAATATTCATATGACTAGGTAAATCAAGTAAATATGTATTAGGTCTAAATTTTTTAATGATTGGGAGTGGGTCAGTGTCTCTGGCGTGCAATTTCTTGAAGGAATTTGTAGGTAAACGTTTTGGACAAAGGCGAGCCATGACATTATTTCCTACATTAAACTTCTTAGCCTTACAATGAACATCAGCAGAAGGTTTATAATCGGTATTACTTATTACAATTTTGCACCTAATCTCTGTATACAAATCATGCATGTGTTGGGCAAAATTTTTTGCAGGTTCAAAAACGAGTGTTGGGTGGGAAAGGAGCAAGATCAATAGGGGTACGGGGTCGATATCCATAAACATACTCAAACGGCCTCTTACCCGTGGACCTATGAATAGAGTTATTATAAGTGAATTTAGTGGTAGGTAGCACCAAGTCCCAGTTACTCTGCTTGTCTCCAACCAGACATCTAAGTAAATCACCCAAACTAAGATTAAGTGTTTCAGTCTAATCATCAGTATAGGAGTGGAATGCAAAGGAAAAGATCAAGTTAGTATCGTATAATTTCCAAAGTCTTTTCCAAAAGTAGCTAACAAACTTAACATCCCTATCAGACACTATCGAACTAGGTAACCATGCAGCTTAACAACATCTTTAAAGAATAATTTGGCTACATATGAGGCATCATATGTCTTCCTACATTAAATGAAATATGCCATTTTGGAAAATCTATCAACCACAACAAAGATGGAATCATGAACTCAAGCTGTTCTAGGTAATCCTAAGACAAAGTCCATGCTTAAGTCTTTCCATGGCATATGTGGCCTAGGCAGAGGAGTATTAAGTCCAGTGTTTCTAATTTTATTGGGTGTATTCGTACACACATTGTATGATTAACCCGTTAAAGCAAAAAAAAGAAAAAGTCCAGTGTTTTGTTTCTTTGTTTAACTAGCCGACAAGTACGACACTGAGAAACTATTCTAGTTACATGCCTCTTTGATCAAGGCTAATAAAACCTATCCTCAACAAAGGCAATGGTCTTATCCCTTCCTAAATGACTAGCTAGACCTCCTGCATGCATCTCTCAAACTAAGAACTCCATAAGTGATGTATGTTGGATGCATAACCTGGTTGACCTAAATAGGTAACCCTCACGGAAAAAGTAGTTAGCATACTGCCTACAGTTTCCACTACTAACTTCTTGATAAATCAAATAAAATTAGGGCAGATAGCATAATCATCCATCAATCTATTAAATTTTTGTAACCACAATATTCATGGTATGAAGGATGAGAACTACCCTACTAAGGCCATCAGCTACTTTATTGTCAACACCCAAATGATGTTTGATAACAAAGGAGTACTCATTCAAATATTCTACCCACTTAGCATGCTTAGAGTTCAATTTCTTTAATGAAAGTTAGAATAGAGTTAAAACTCTATGGGTAATAGATAATATCTCCAATGACGAAGGGTCTGGATCACAGCATAAAAACTTTTTGTCATATGTGGAATACTTCTGCTTAGCCTCAGAAAGTTTCTCGCTAAAAAAAGCTATGGGATGTCCCTCCTGGCTCAAAATTCCACCTATACCTATCCCAGAAGCGTGACAAGCAACCTCAAAAACCTTATCAAGTCCAAGATACCTCAAAACAAGTGTCTCAGTCATCCTTTGCTTAATTTCTACAAAAGTTCTGGTAGTAGCTAGGGTCCAACGAAAATCTTTTTTTTAATACTTGAGATAATTGGTGATAGATGCCATGATAATGCCAACATCTCTAATAAAGTGCCTATAGAAAGAAGCTAAATCATGATTGTCCTTGATGTTCCCAAAAGGGACCTTTTGGGAATATTCTTGAACTTGGTCTCATGATTATAAGATATTTCAATGCTATGTTTTCAGTATTGCTTTCCAAAGAGAAACTTGCAGAAACTTGACACTTTGACCAATTAGCTTGGTTAATGGGCCAATATGCTTACATGCCCAACTGATTGGAATTTGTATATTGTTTGATTGAAAGGAGCTGTAATAATAGTTTGTTTAATTGTTGCATTGTATGCAATTTGGTTGAAAGGGTATTAATTCTCAGCACTAGAATCTCTCAAAAATGTGGGTTGAACTGTTAACCAGATGATGTTAGACATTTCTTTAGTGTAGAACCTAGTTTGGGGTTAAAGTAGAGGGAGTGGATATGGTGTCGTCTGTTATGGGCTTTGAACTCTCCTTTGAATCAACGTCTCATATCTTGTTTTTCTATGAAAAAGAAATGTAAATGGCCTTAGAATAGAAACCATAATCATAACTGTTGGAAGAAATGTTGGACATTTTGACCTCAGGCCAGACCTGTCCCCTTGACCCGGACGTAAACCAAGGAGAACGGCCTTGACCCTAGCTGAGTGGCTGACCTATGGAGGTGTGCGACTTCAGCTCCGATCGAGAGGTATGTGATTTCAGCTTTGATCGAGGAGACGATCAGCCGAGGAGAACAATCAACATATGTCGACAAGAACTGATAGTCCCAACAACCGATAGTCGCAGCGGCACCACGGTTTGCGCCCCACTGACGCTGCCTGCCGCCCACGTGGACTGGCACCCACGCCTTGGCCGTACTACCGGCCGTTATCTGATCATCATTGCTCGCCATGTCATGCTAGATAACGATAAAATGGGCTTTTCTATATAAAGGGGCAGCCTGAGAGACCTCAAGTATGCACACAATATTACTCATAGAGCCTACACTCTGCTGAAATTCTCTTGCTTCCATATTGTTGCCTTCTGATTCTGACTTAGGCATCAGAGGGTCTTCCGTCCGAAATTCTCCAGCAAGCAGACTTTTTGCAGGCCACACACGAAGGAGATCCACCCCCCGCACCTCGGTCAGCCTGCTTAGCTCATCTCCAGTCGGCCTCAGGGTCGTCTGAGTTGTACTCCGACCTGAGTTTAGTTTCGGCGGCAACAGATTAGCTTTAGATGAAGAGCTCACCAACCCCTAGCAACATCGACATCAATTAAAGGGAGAGAAAACCAGCATGAAGTCATGAGAAACTCGCGGCGCATCGCGTGCTTCGCAACGCCGCGCTCTGACCTTCCGCGGGTCGTTGTAGAGCCCAGAACCTGCTCCACAGGAACAACCTACTGCGCCTGTGGACAATGAGCAGTTCAACCTATTCACTCAACATGTGCAGGCGCTGATTACAGGGTCTAGGGCCTGCAGTAGACAGTGGCGCGATCGGAGTCAGTTCGACCGTAATCTGGCCAGCCTAGCTACCAATCTCAGTGCCGGTGCACAGCATGCATTTGGTCAGCCCCCGCTCCTAAAGTCGGCGCACCCAATGGAGCTTTTCTGGCCGGGAGGAGAAACGACGTGCTCCAAGCCTCGTTTTTGGCAAGGACTCTGTTTTGACCCTGTCGCCCCCTCGTCGCATCGAGCCCCCATCTCGGCGGGATGCTGATCTCGATTGCAAAATCGAGGACATGGGCTGGTAGATTTAGGCTCTCTGGGGACAGGCTTCGAAGGCGAACAATGACCTCAACTTTTCCTTAGAGCCCTCCCTTCATCAGGCGGATCATGGAGGAACCGATTCTACCTCGGTTCAAGATGCTTTGGATAGAGCCGCACTACTGCACCTCGGATCTCCTAGATCACCTCGAGAGCTTCAAGGCTCTCATGATGTTGCATGGAGCCACCGACGCCATGCTTTGTTAGGCGTTCCCTGCAACCTTTCGCAAGGTCGCTCGATTCTAGTTCTCCGGGCTTTGACCCCATTTCGTCCACTCCTTTGAGTGGCTTGCTCGCCTCTTCGCGGTACATTTTGTCTCTAACCGAAGATGGTGCCGTGACATCGGAGGGTCTCCTGTCGGAAACTCTCCAGCAAACAGACTTTTTGCAGGCTACACACGGAGATCCACCCCCCGCACCTCGGTTAGCTTGCTCAGCTCATCTCTAGTCGGTTTCAGGGTTGTCCGAGCTGCACTTCGACCTTAGCGCAATTTTGGTGGCAACAATAACCATCTAACCTTATGCTAGCAATTTGGAGTCAGTTTTATGGATCCTCATTTGCCTAGCATTCCTATTCGATGTTATTTCGTGTTTTTCTACATTATTCCTTAAAACCTCCATCTATGTTACCTTAAGGTTTTCCATCTCCTGCTTCCTGTAAAATAAAATGAAGTACCTCTTGTTACTAGAGCCCCATTAGATATCTATTTAGCATGCTCATACCATCTTGCAGTCCCATGAAATTCCAACAGCTCCTTTAATACTTATTTCTCTATCTATCTCTTTTAATTTTACCGTATATCCATCTTAACATTTTCATTTTTGTTACAATTGATTTTTTAAAGCTTTTAATTGCCCAACATCTTTCTAACATAAAATATTACAAGATTTATTGTTCTATAAATTTTTTCTTTAAATCACCGAAATATGCCATGGAAGCACATCTCAGTTTCATTCAATTATTTCTAATTTTATTATTTATATATCTTCATTTCTCTCTTAATTATTTTGTATAATAGATCCCAAATAATGGAACCCGACATTTTTGGGTATCTCTTGTCTGTCAATCTTAACTTGGACCTTACTTTGTTTCAATTTTCACTAAAATTGTATTTTATATACTTTTTATTTTACTTATTTGATACTTTTAAAACCTTCTTTTATAATTCCACTTTGGTGTTTAATCCTAGGATTCCTGTCTCAAGGGCATCACTTCATTCCGCAGGTGTTATACTGTTCCTATAAGAGACTGATATTTGGGACATCCCCAGGACCTCGGTCTGCTGAAGAACCAGTACGCTCTGGCCATCCTACTCGTACCAGTTTAGACTGGTTGGTTTGCTAACCTTGTCACTCGGTGCTAATTAGTATAGCCTGGTCTTGCTCACAGCAAAAAAGGGGTTCCCTTTGTTGCCTTTCATCTCATTTTTTTCAGTTACAAGAGTTAGCTCAGGGAGGAAAAGAGAGAGAGAGGAAGGAGAGGAATGAAGAGAAGAGAGGAAGGGTGGGGAGGTGCTGAATATTTAAAAAAGCCTTTGCTACAAACAAGCCTATTTAAGAATCTCAAAAAACCTATTAAAAGGATAATTTTTTTTTAAAAAATCATTAAAACCAACAGGATCCCCAAACATAATAATTTTAGAAAAGGATGTTTGGAAACGCCCCAGTAAAGTACATGGATGCTAACCTATCTTGGGTGTCTGGGTAGTTGCGTCCTGGTATTTTAATGACCCTGGACCACGTCAGGACAACTGTTGATACCTGGTTTTGAGGCCTATAGTAATCTGCTTCTTTACTCATAAACAACACTATATCATTTATGAATAGCACACACTATAGTTCTGGATATTAGCCATACTTTCATCATAACAATTCCTAACACTTGTCCATGCTCCAACATACATATCATTTTGATGTACATTTATACACATCCTTCCTTAAGGTCTAACAGATTACCTTATTTGCCACCCTATAAGAAGCTTTTCCCATGTCAGTAGAGATTATATTCTATTATTTTGTCCCTTTTTCTCTGCATTTTTTCTCTCTTAATTTTTTAAGTAAAAAGGGAGCCTACTTTGTTGACCTTTCTGACATAAATCAAAATCTTGTTTGAGTTTGTTTTTTCTCTTAATTTTGTTTTATTACTATTTATTCCTTTCCTGTTATTTCATATAGTCACTCATAAATTTGATTCTCCAATCATTAGAGCCAAGGAATGCTGAACTGGCCCGTATTGGCCGGTTTAGCCTGTATCGACCGGTCCGGTCTCTGTCCAGTCCGTTCGGCGTTACAAAATGGTACCGTACTGGCCGGTACTGGCTAGGCCAATTTTTTTGGGCTTTTAGATACGTGAACTCGGCCAAACCAGTGTTACCGGTTCGAATCAGTTCGAATCGGTACCGAACTGGTCCGGTGGCCCACCGGTATGCCTACTGGTACCAATTCGGCAATCCTTGATTAGAGCATTTCTATTTGTCACCTTTACTCTCTGCTTTTTCTCCAATTGTCTGGCATGCATTTTCTTGGTTGTCAGAACCTCATTGAAAAAGTTGGTAAGCCAAGTTAGCCTAATAACTCCCATGACTTTCCAAACCTTAATAGATAATTCATCCAGTCCTAATGCCTTTCTCTTCCCATCCTTTTCAAATCTACCTCTTTGTCAGTTAAATGAATTGTATGAACAGAGCCCTGGCACCTCTATCATTGTCTCTTCAATGAAAATATCTCTAATATAATAATGAAATTTAACAGTGTTTGATGAAATAACATCTTCATCTTTCTTTAATTTCCTCATCTTTTAAGGGTATCCTATTATCCTCACCTTTGATGCATATAACTTGATCGATAGCCTTAAAATTCTCTTCTCTTATCTCAGATTTCCTCTTAATTCAACTTCAATTGTTAGGAAGGTCTAGTTAATGGTGATGAACAACAGTGATCATGAACCATTTCATGATCACTGTTGAATTTGTATATCTATTAGCCTATCTAGGAACTCATAATTTATTTTCTTGTTCATGAAGTAAAACGGTATGCTTTATTATATGTTTCCTTTAGCAAATCTGTGGATTTATGCTTGTGTGTGATATAAGTTGAAGGAATTTTAAGTGAGAAACAGGTTTCTCATATCTTCTCTTGAATCTTTGTATGTCCAAAATTTAATATTTAATTGAATGTTGTCTTGGAGAGAATATAACATTTACTCGACCCAATTTAATTGTCATGTAAATATTTCTTTGCAATTTAAATTTTCATAATTTTAACTTATCAATTTTTTTTTTTTGGCCAGATTTCTTTTTTCTTTTTTTGGTACAAAAGGGTGTCGGACCCAATCAAGCATGAGGGAAAGCACAGGCAATCACATCTGCACTAACTGAAAAGCACCAGCCCTGTAGGATAATCTGTGCTCCAAATTATGATTTTATCTTTTGCTCCTGCACCATAGTTTGCGAGGAAATCAATGCTCTCCTGTTATTCTTCTTTCTTATTCTTTCATTTTCTGCTTATTTTCTCTTCTTTCACCTCCCGCAGGTTACTTTCTTCCCTCTGGCAGCCACATTTTTCTCTTATCCCTCTTTCATTGCAGGTTTTTTTTTCCCCACTGTTCTATCTCCTGTATCTTAGCTTTTATATCATAAAAGGCAAGTGTTAATTAGACCAGTCTGCACGCCTATTCACTGCTGTATTGGACAAAATGAGAACTACAGCAGGCTTCTGCAATAATTTGGCATCAAAGCTCAAATTGACAGCAGATCTAAATTAGATTTGCTCTATTTGTCCAATAATGGCCAGTCCTACTGATGCTGGGTTATATCGTGATGCCGCCAAATTATAATTATAAAATATAGGATGCAAAATTGGGCTGATAGGTGTGCCAACTCTCTTGGGTGTCTGTATGCCATCCTGGCTTTCTAAATCTTTTCTTTATTGCCCTAGTATAACTGGTCGGGAGTGTATTTTTGGTAATTTATTTTGTCCTGGATTTGTATTTATATGTGGTCTATGGGCTTTCTCAGAAAAAGAAGCATAGTTTGGAGAATATCTGTGACTTTCTTTGTTCTCTTGGAGCAGTGTTTGCTTAGAATTTATTCTCTTACTTACCTAGATGTCCTCTTTTCCTATCATATTTCTTTTTCTCCTCTCTATCTATTTCTTTTCTCCCAATGCTAGAGAAGTTATGTTTTAGGATTCTTTGCCAAATGAAATATTTGGACAAAGTCTGAAACTAAGTGAGCCCAAACAATTGAAATCAGCTCCTTTTCACACTGGCTGGTCTACACCAGTACTGAAGTGATTTAACATTGATTTAAGATAAGGTCATCTTGGAGTCTCTTGAAACTTATTGAATGAGACAATGAGAACCTCTTTTTTACCACTGGACAAGTTTTTCTTATCATGGGGCGAGTCTCTTTATCACTAGCATGATAAAATTTAAATCACTTCATTCACCTAATTTGGATTGCAAAATTCATGCCAACCTCTATTGGCAACAGACTAGTGTGGATACAGTGACTACATGTTTGTTATCCATGCCCTTCTCTACCACAACCTCCCTTGATTTGCGAACTTTATGACTTTACCTACATTTTGCGATGGCCACACCCTTGACCTTTGTATCCTCTTCCCTTCAAGGAGAGAAATATAACATTACTTGTTATAATTGAAGAAGTTGAAGATGTAATCGAACTCAAAATTGTCATTGAATATGTGAAGAATATTACTTGCTCAAAATTGCAGCTTGATATTCAGATACAAGGCTTGGCAAAAATTTGGTAACTTGATTTGCAAACCTCTAGCTTTGTAATAGCTCATAAACAACTGCTATTATTATAATAACTTAAATCTGTCAAAGCACTGAATATTCTACCCCATTGTCTTAATATAAAAGATTACTTATACAATCAATAGAATAGCCCTTGGTTTTGTCAAGAAACATGGCACAGCACGGACTTGGGGTTTCGTTTTATCCTGTAGTCGTGTCGTGATCTTAGTAGCAGGAATCTTCTATCTAGGGTAATGGACCTGCTTTGGAAACTCCTTGGAAGGTGCTTATAGAATATTCGTTCCCCACATCGGCACCTATACCCACTTCCCATTCGAGAAACTAAGTTGTAATGATAGTACATTTTTTCATATACCATACAAGTCCTTGCATGTAAAACGATGGGTCTATTTATTAATCGTAACTTGTGTATTGTAATACATACTAGTCAGAGAGTCTAGTTTGGATGCACATTGGGTTTTGAAAATGAGTTAGGCTACAGGCTAGATGCTAAATTTATGGCGAAAGATCTAACAACTCATATTTAAGATCAACAATCCAACTTGAAGATCCAAACATTTGAATGTGATCTAGGTCACAAGAAATGCTTAGAAACCAAGTATCATGTGTTTTGGTTGTCTTTAACCTAAGCATTAAGTCGATACAAAAATGGATGGTTTTAATAGCATGGTACTATGTTTTGCTATGATATAATCATCAGGACCTTTTGAATTCAAATCTACCTATGTTTTAAGATATGATTCATGTTCACTCATGTAAATTTTAAATTTGTATACCTGATCATGTATTTTAATACATAGAATAATTGATATTTTCCATTTTTGTACTTCCTTGATTTGTGGGCTAGAATTCTTCAAAAAATATGATTTTTGGTTTAAGTATGTTTTATAGATGTTGATCAAACTCAATGGTGTAGATCTTCAATTTGGATGACCCATCATCACTTTTGGAATAGTTAAACTAGTTGTCAAATAATTAATCTTTAGAGTGCAATCAAAGTCTATAAATATTCAATAAACTAAAATCAAAAGTAGCTAAGCTAAGCTATCTTGAGAATAGGTCTAAGGCAAAAGTTGGCCGTATCACCCAGCTCGGGGTGTAAAAAACCACTCCCCAACTCGGTAAAAAGCCCCCTCTCTCTCCTCTCTCTCTCTCTCTATGGTTCCCTTAGCCCTCCCCTCTCTCTCTCTCTCTCTCTCTCTCTCCGCTAGGGTTAGGGTTATGGTTATGGTTTAACCCTCTCGTTTCCTTCCTTTTTCCTTCCTTTCATCTCCCTCTTTTTGTTTTTGTATGCCCTGGAACGACACGGTATGGGTCTATACCATGTCAACTGGTCGCTGGCTGGTGCCTTTGGTACCGATTCGGGAAAACTTCGGCAAAACTATTATAACTGTTAAATTACTTTGGTCTTTCCTTGTCTGTTATGTTGTAGGGCATGTCTGGTTATTTTGGATATCCAGCGACACTGTACTCAGCATTCAGATTCTAGTGCCCTTGATTTTTGGCCTATAGGAGAACATTTTAGCTTGTTTTTTAAATGATGTATTAGTAACATACTTATAACTGTTTACATGTTAAATTTCTGCTCTGAATTTTCAGAAAAATAGTCTGTATTACTAGATTATTTTTCTTGTAAAAGACATTCCTTCAGCTATAAGACAGTTGGTGTTAGACCTCTAGAACTGCCACGTATGAATTAAATCCACTAATTGTTTTTGATTTTATTTCTAGAAGCCTATTCCACCTTTGAGCACTTTGTTTGATGCTTAACAAATATCTTCAAATGTCAACATTAATTATCATATATTGATATTAACAGCTTCATCAGATTTGTCCCACGCTTTTTTTAGTAAAATTAAAATAAGTTTTTGATGCTTGCTGGTTTAGCATCTAACATCCTAGTTTGCGTAAATCGAAATTCAGAACTTTTAGGCATATCCAAATCATGAATTAAATCAATTATCATCTCATTGAGCAAGGTTCGCCGAACCGATACCAAGACCCATACCGGTTGGCGAATGGGTTGGTACGGTATTAGGTTCATTTTTTTTTAGAGTTTTGAAGTTGATTTAATTGATATCTTTTTGAACTTTTTAATAATTTTAAGTCTAATTTGATATGTTTTAATGTTTCTATAATTCCAGTTTAACCTAAATGATGCATCTTACTGTTTTAAAAGGATACAAAATATAAAATATTTTGTAAGATGCTGCATGCTACAAGAAGCAATATAAAATATCCTCAAATCAAGTAGAGGTAAAAAATATTAAATAATTCAATCAATTAGCTATATTTAAAGTACAATATATATACCGATATCTAAAATCTCGAGTGGCGATGCCTCTCGTAGATATCCAGATTATTTGTATGGTCAGAAGGCACATCAACCGACCTCTCTAATTAAGCGGCGTTGTAGTTTTGTATCTTCATTCCATAAGAAATGCGCTCCAGGTTATAAGCACTGTCGAATCTTTTGCTGAAGTTCTAGCTCTGAGAGTTGTCCTCTGGCTGATAAACTAGCTGATAAAACGACTGTGAAGAGTCCCATCTGATAAACCGGCAACAAAATTCGATTCATAAGATGCTCTAGGCTGCGTAGTGTAGTAGCCATCGGAAGATGCCTTAGACATTCCATATCCATATCCATATCCATATCTGTGTGGATCATAGGCTGTCTGTGGCTGTGGATAATAGGATCCAATATACGACTCCGAATCTGATACATTTATAGATCATACTTTATGTGCGGGATTATTTGCAATTGCATCGTGTCTTCCTAAATGACCTCAAGGAGCCTATCTTCTATATGCAATCGGATTTTTGCAGGCTCCACCAAATCGTATACCATGGTCCCTATCCTGTGTAGCATGCATAAATTGGAACTTACCGGTGAATTGAAGACCATCTTGTGGCTATCTCATAAACGGTGGCCTCATGCCCTCCAGTCTTCTTTCTGGCCAGTAGATCCATAACCCTGGAACTGTTGTCCCTGATCTCTGAATCTGAGTGAACCAACTCCATCACACACTTCATTGGGGCTGCAAGTGTCTTTTATTTGTCTTTTTTGGTGTGTTGGGCAACTGCTTTCTTACTTTTCATGCCACCTGCTGTCTGCTTACCCTTTGCGCTACTCTCTGCCTGCTTATCCTTCGTGCCCCTCTCTGTCTGGCTATGTTGGAGGATGTATGTTACCTTTTGGACCGAGTCGATCGAATAGCGTAGTGGCCTCGTCTAAGCATCTCTCGATCATATCTCTGAGAGGATGTCTCGAACAAAGAGTCATGTTGTGACTGGCTCCTCTATGGTTGTAGCCGATCAGCTGGAAGGATGCATGGAATATTGTTCTCTACCTATTGTGCTGTATCGATCCTAGCCTCGTTGGCTTCGAAACTGGCCGGTCATGGAGGGGATTCTCATTCATCAAGCTCCAGCTTATGTTGCTGGCTCACAAGCCATCCGATTATAGGATCATCCTCATCATCAACGAAAGCACTATGCATTGGATCTGTGTACTTTAGCTTCACTTTTTTCTGAATATACTTCAACCTCAACCTCAGATTGTAGTGATTATGTGCAAAGTTGTTGAGGCATTTCTGTGTCAAACGATTTTTCTGCTAGTTGTGGATGAGGGTGAAGGTGGACCAGTTGGGCTCACAGCTACTCGAGGAGACCGTTTGGGAGATGATCCGGATAGCTAGCTGCTTAAGATTTTTTGCGGGCAAAACAAAATAAATCCACCATTCAACTACAAAACATTGAAGAAAATTTTCATATAAGATAATATCATATTAGTAACCATTTAATGCTAGATAGATGTTCTCCTAATGTGTTCTATACATGGATTCATACATTTCTGACATATGACAGTTGCAGAGACTTCAAAGCTGTCAGTGCCCTCTAAATATTTTGGTCTGTGAAAAAAAATCATGTTGTATATATGTTAATAATTGAATATAGCAGTTAAATTATACATGTCACTTAAGTGAACTTACCTTTTCTAGGCATAAAGTCGTGACTTCTAGATCAGGCTCCATTTTGTAAATCACATTACGTGGAGTAGCTAGAAGTTTGCCATCTATATTGATTCCAACTACAGTGTACTGAAATTGAGGGTTTAAGTAGTATGTTGCAGATAGAGTTTGTTATTGTCTTAGTAAAATTGTATAAATTCAGGAGCAGTGTAATTTTCAATATTCTTGCTTACCTACTAGATGCAAGTCCTTGCCCATCTAGTAGTCCCACCGTCGCTCAATGGTGTCGATGTACTTCTGGGCGTACGTCAGATCTGCATCCTTAATTTAAATTTTTGCCCTCTCCATCATGCGATACAAGAAGCCCATCTGGGGGTATCTTTCGTTGTCCACGGGCTGAAGCATTTTATATAATGGTCTGATAGTCTTCACTATTGTAATGGCCTGTAGCCAGAATGTCTGCCTCGTCACTAAGTCCTTGACAATGCTTTTTGGTGTGCCAGCTCTCGCATATCTACTTTTTGCCGCTCGGGACTGACAAACATTTGACATAAGGCTTATTTCTTCTTAAGAACACTATCAAGTGCAACGCAGTTGTTAGCAAACCGTGTGACTCCTAGTCTCAAGATCTTTCCTCTTGCATACCTCGTCATCAATGAAAGGGCCAATGTATGGTTATAAATATATCCGGTGATGGTTTAGCCTGTCCACCATCTACTGCATCCTATGAATCTTCACAGTGTTTATCAACATGAGGTCGATACAATGTGCAGCATATGAGGTCCAGAAAATATATGACCGTCGCTTCATCAAAATTTCTTCGGCAGCCTTATATTGTGACCCATTATTAGTGATGACTTGCACGACATTCTTCTCTCTTGATTAATTACCTCCATCAATTTGAGGATGTACGTGGCATTATGCACTTGATCAGAAGCATCAACCGACTTGTGAAAAATGTTTTCGTATCACAATATGTGAAGAAGTTGATAATGCTCTACTTGGTAGGATCGATCCAACCATCACATCACCGTCAGTCTATATGTGGGTCAATTGCTCTTAGATGAGGCAATCTATTTCTCTAGCTCATTATTGTCAAGAAGCTCAACGTAGATGTCCTTTGGACCTAGAGGATCTACACCAGGATCAACAGTTTGTACGGAGAAAATGTCAGACTTATAGTTGTATTGTGACAACATTCGCTGGGATGTGGCTGAAATGGAACAAAGATCCAATAACTGCCACATATCCTTTTTATCATTTTTCAGCATTGTGTTAACCTTCTACTGTTTCGAATTTCTACTGAAAAAGGCATATGGATCTAAATCATGGATTGCTGCTCTTGGTGAAATTTCTCTGGATAACTTTTTTTTATTACCAAAATCCTCTAGCATAGATGCAATATAACACCGTTTCTGTTGACGACTCTCTGATTGAGGAGGTTCTCCTGAACTTTGGATTTGCCCTGTTTCTTGCAGTACCGGAGTCCGACTCATAGTATGAAGGCCCAAATCGAGCCTTATATCTGGCTACCTCATCCTGCTACTACTGATCATCCAAGCTTGCCTGCATGGCAGCTTGGATCTGTGCCTCATCATCGGGAGTGGACATCTCCTCTAACTTCTTGAAGTGATAGAAAGGTGGCTCTGCTGCTCGGCGATTCACCTTCGCCTTTTTGAAAATTCTCTCTTTGTTGCTCTGAAATCAGCAAAGTGTTTCTTTATCAGTTGCCGATCCTTCTGTGGGCATTTTCAGCACATAGATACATCAGGATAACCACCAGCTAAATGCTGCTTCAATCTGCTTATCCATCTCTTAAACTTTATGTTGCACCAGTTGCAGTTCCAATAGTGCCGACTCGAGAGCATTTGCCTATGATCCTAACTAATGGTACATTTTCGCTTCTTTTTTCTTGATGGTTTCATTTCTGCAGATTTATCAAATACGTTAGTTTATCAATTATTTAAAAAAAGCAAAATTTCATTATGACGAAGATAATTTTTTTAAACTCAGAAATTATATCTGATTTATCTAATACACAATACGAATATTTCATATATTATTTATTTATTTATATATTTTTAATAATTTTTAAATTCAAAAAATATGTTTTCTACCTCAAAAATTACTTATGAAGTATGTAATATGTAGTACTAATTTTTCATAATTGTTGGTATTAATTATATATTTTTATTTTTTAAATTAAAAAATATTTTTTTAAATATAAATATTTTAAAAAATTAATTTCAGCTAGGATCCGTATAGAACCCAACAATGGATATTACATATATTTTTTAGACTCGTGGGCATGCATCAAAGGCTACTTATTTCTCAATTTTTTTTAAAATTTAGGCTTAGGTCAGTGCGCACGTGATCACATTAGAACTTGAATAAATGGACACCAAATTTTGCTAAAGAGTAACTTACATGCCCCTAAATACACTTTTGATTTTACAGTTTTTTTTAACTTTAATTTTTTATTTTTTTAATCTAAAAGTTTATTTTTAATTTTTAAATATTATATATAATTCAAAAATTAAATATTTTTATATCATCGTGTAGATCATCCATAGATCTACAACATATAATAAAATCAAGGCCAAATTAAAAATTTTGGCATGATCTTTTTTTATTTTGCAAATTTTGAGCTATTGTTTAAGTAAAAAATATAGAGAAAATTAGATAGGAGAGAGGAGACATGCTTTATTTAGGCTTGGATTTTTCTTCAATCATACTGAATCGGGGAAGAGAGTCGTTTAGCTGTCTTGTGGCTAAATGAACTTCCAAAACCATCTGTTGGGGACTTCCCAACACTTGTTTTTAACAAAATAAGCAGAGGAGGTGGGGGCTTGGTTCTGAATCAGGTTGACTCGGTGCGAACCGTCCAGTTCCCATCGAGTTCGAATGGTTATGGCCGATTCTAGGCCGGGTTCGGTCCGATTCGGGCTTTTTTCGGCCAGTTCCGGTCTGTTCGAAACCCATTCCACCCGGTTCGAGGCTGAAACCGATTCTAATAGGCGGACCTGGTTTTCCACCGGGTTGGCTCGGTACAGGCCAAACCAGGCGGTTTGGTCCGGTACGGCTTACCTTGCCACTGAGTATAATCCATCGCATAATCACTTGATGCATAAGAAGACACCTTGAAATCATTTGTTTTTTGGTTTGTGTTATTTAAATAATGTACTTCATGAATACCGGTCTCTACTTTGTTGCTGATTATGAACTTAGTTCTTGGTAATATCAACATATTTGGTTAATGAAGTATCAGTATTAAGTGATTTTCTTTCTTCAGAATCCAGTCTTGTTTCAACAGGTGTTTAACATTGACTCTGACTGATATGTCCATAAACACTACTCAGTATGTTTTTACTTCCAGAAGAAAAAAACTTGGGACAATTTTACTCTAACTGTAGAACTCTTTTTCCTGCATGTTGAAAAGTTAAAAATAAATGAACTAAAATTAAAAAAAGAACTTCCCCCTCCCTCCTTTGAATTAGGGCTCTTTTGATGCTCCATCAGGTATCTGAATTGTTCCACTTCCTTTATTCCTGAAAGCAAATGCAGATATGGATGACGGTCGACATCGGGAAAATGGAAGACACAAGCCAGATCAATTCAAATCAGTTCACACTCAGGTAAAGCAAAGTACATTAGACTGCCATCTGCTTTTGTTATTCTTAATTGTCATAATTATGCTGCTTTCAACGTGTTAACCATCTACAACTTAAATGTGATAAGCAAACCTTGTTCCACCGATTTAGGGGTTGTCTATCCCTACTTCACTGTAAGCTTTTATACAAGGTCAAGCCCCCCAAGATAGAAAATTGTTTCAAATCATATCCCTATACCCTCCTAGCTATATCATGACGTTATATCTCTCTCCACTACAACCATTGTTGGTCATCATTATCATATGAAAACCATCTTGTATGGATTTTTCTTAGCCTGTGATCGTGGCACTTTTAAGTATGTTCTAATAAGCTAATCAACAACTGTTTTTTCATTTGTTCTACCATATGTCCACCCTAATATCCTCACCTTTCCTATGCACTTGTTATGCTTTTGCCAAGGTTTAGCATTTTCTTGTAAATAAAAGGAACAACGTCATATTCATTGCCGAGTCCCTTCAGCTTGGAGTCTTCTTTCTTGTTTTTCTTGGTGAACTGAAGGAACAAACTTGACTCAAGAGAAGAAAACAAAGGAAGAAGTTGCCTGATCCTTTTGTCTCTGCAGGATTATGTTGATATTGCCTGCTTTTCTGATTCTTCTCTCTCTGGAGTCTACATATCATAATTATGGCAAAGAGGTTGTAAATGATGCATGTCAGAATGTACTGACCTAATCAGGCTATTAAGGTAGGTGTCTGTTGAACGTATATCTAATACAAAAGCATTCTTTCATTCTCTTTCTTATCATATTTTAGGATCTTTCATCTTGGCTACCCTCATTCACTTCTCTCAGTTTTCTCTTTTTATTGATACCAATGAAGTTCTTGTGATCTAAATTTATCATGTTATACTTTCTGTAAAATGAAAGAGTAATGAGTAATTTAAGTTTCGCAAATTGTCGTTTTTTATGAGCATTCTAAAATTCTTGAATCCTCTTCTTTGACTGCTGAATCATGTGGACATCTCATGCTTTAGTCATGGTAGATTGAGATGCTGATCAAAAACACCCTTTTTAGGTTCTCTCCATGCTACCTGCTTCAATATATGGATGAAGTTATGATACCTTGCTTTTCTAACTACTTGTACGATGGTCCTAATCTTTGCACGATATTGTAGTGGATGATGCCACAACATCAGATGAAGGACCATCAAACTATGAAGCTCATGGCCATCATGGCTGAGCGGGACAGTGCTATCCATGAACGCAACCTAGCCATCTCTGAGAAAAAAGCTGCTTTGGCTGAGCGAGATATGGCAATCCTTCAACGTGATGCTGCAATTGCTGAGCGAAATAATGCAATTATGGAACGTGACAATGCAATCGCTGCTCTTCAATATGCCCGAGAGACCGGCATGAATGGTAATGGTGGAAATGGATGTTCTCCTGGCTGCACTGCTCCGACAAAGCATCATGACCACCTTCCACATGTTCATCCCTCGCCGAAACAACTATCAGATGCTCCATATGACCATGAAAGACAGGTGGATGTTACTGAGGCATATCCAATTTCGACTGCAGTAGAGAGTGCAAAAGGCAGCAAGGTTAAAAGAATGAGGAAGGAGAACGGAGTCCAAGCAATTCCAACCAAGAAGTCATCAAAATCACCGAAGAAGAACAAGAGGAGTGGTAATGATGATCTAAACAGGCAGGTTAGCATTGCAAAGTTCCATGGTGAGTGGAAGGGTCAGGAACAGGTTAGTGATGGGGGAGATGTGAATAAGGTCCCTGTAACAAAGCACCAGTGGAAGGGTCAAGACTTGGGTTTGAACCAGGTCTCATTCGATGAATCAACCATGCCGGTACCTGTGTGTTCATGCACGGGAAAGTTCCACCCATGTTACAAGTGGGGAAATGGTGGGTGGCAGTCTTCATGCTGCACCACAACACTGTCCATGTATCCGCTCCCGGTGATGCCCAACAAGCGCCATGCTCGTGTTGGAGGACGGAAAATGAGCGGCGGTGCTTTCATTAAGCTGCTCAGCCGGCTGGCGGCAGAGGGCCATGATCTGTCGACACCAGTGGACCTTAAAGATCACTGGGCTAAGCACGGGACAAATCGCTACATCACCATTAAGTAATGTAGAATCTCTGGTAAGCTACTTGCGAAGCTAATAGGGAGCAACAAGGGCCAGCCCTAGTGACTGTAGGCCTGTTATTTGTTCTTCCTTTTTAAGGAAGACGATTCTGCAGAAATGTTAAGATTGTGTTCAGTGGAAGATGATGGGTAGTGTTCTAAATGTGATCAGATGTTGCTTTCTCCAATATATGTACCTTATGGATGTCAATATATTTTGTGTTTCAGCTACCCTGCAATGGTAAGGCTTAGGACTGGAATATGATTCCAGAAAGTTGCAGGTATGCTTTAGAGTAGGGTCTATGTATGTAGAACTGATCTTGTAAGATGCTGATTAGCAAAATACTGTTCTCACTTAATGAGGTTATGTTTTGTTAGACTTGTAGAAAAGATTCATCTTTTATCTTTCTCATGAATTTCTGATATTTTTTTAAACTGTCTTTTCTGTTCTTTCTTTTTCTTGTGGAGGAAAACTGTTGTAAACAGTTCCCGGAACTGCTTAACAGCTGGAGACATTGAAATTTCCGGAAGTTTCATTGCGGGAAGGTCATCGTCAAGATTGGATTTCTCTGGCATTCTAGTGTTTGGGAATGTCTTTTCCGGTTGTCGCAAGAGAACCAAAGTTTGATGGAATATGTTGTGATTGGTTAGTAGATTGTCTATGCATTGATGTCGTTAATGTCTTAATGCAGTCTCTTTGCTGTCCTCTATTAACGCAGCTTCGTCCACTCTGGCATGTCTCCCTTGCTTTTAGCATGTTCAGGAATAGCAAGTTATTCTCTTTCTTAAGTATCAACATTATTATACTTAGACTTTACTCCAAGGATAACTAAAGAAATAAATATAAAAATCTTATTATAATTACTTTTTTCTATAAACATGTAATTCTTATAGAATAAGCATATTTTTTTTATACATGTCGAAAATTGAACTGTTTAAATAATATGAAATTATACATTATTTTTTTACCATTTAATATATGGGTTAGAGGTCTTCAAATTACTAGATTTGGGATACAAATAGTTTAGAGATCGTAGATTATATCAGTAGTTTACATCACTAATGATGTATGATTTCCATCTTCTAATTTTTTATGAAAATATAATTTCAAAAAATATTGCTGTAAACTATAGAGTTTGCTATAAGAAAGAAAATATAAATTATAATCAATTAGACAAGAAATGGATAGTTCAAAAAATATATGCATAGGTGCTGAATTATGCAATAATTCAAAAATAAGAGATCAATTGAAAAAATAAATAAATGCTCCGAAGAATTGAATTAGGAGATTTCTGCAATCAATTTTAATTTGTGTGTGTATGCATATATATACATACATATGATATCAACTTTCTTCACTAGATGTATACAATATAATATACATTCTGTGTAATTTTGATTTAGGAGTTTTCCTTCCACAACTGATATAAATGAAAACTCTACAACATCTAATGAATTTCTTTCATCCATCCAAACCCAAGAGTCAATTTGTTCCAATGGTTTGCAGCGGTTTTCTTGTTGAATAGTCATATGGTTAACGAGCACTCACTAGCATGCTCATGCGATGTTTTTGGTTACCCGAATTTGTACTCTGGAGTGGTAAATTAGACACTTTTTCCTTTCTTTTCTTCTTCATTTTTCTTTTTGCGGCATCTACTAATCCAAAACTTGCATCTTTTCCCTCTTCCATCTTCTTTCATCACACCTTTGTGCAAGTCTACAAATGGTGCCCAACCAACAACAAATATACACATATATCAGCTTCTCTCATTCCCTATCTTTGTTCTCTCGCATAACGAAAGCATCTGCTCCCGTTATTCTCCTACCCAGAAAATCCGAACGGACCGAACCACATCTAAAAATCTGAACGGCAACCTTAAAATCCCAATAACCAACCTAACAACACCTTCCATCACATCCTACTCAAATATTTCCTTCTTCCCTCCCAGTTACCAACCCTTTGAAAGAAGCTGAATCAAAAGCCATAAGAGAGAGAGAAAGAGAGAGAGAGAGAGAGAGAGAGAGAGAGAGAGAGAGAGCAGCATGGAATCAGGAGACTCCAAACCAGTGAATGGGAAAGAAGGCTACGTTCCTCCCGGGCAAATCCACTTCATTCATCCATGCAACGTAGTGTACGTGCTGCTGGTGTTCAGCAGCACCATCTTGGTGCTCCTCAGCGTGGCGGCCATCTGGGTGTGGTCCGTCCGGGGCCACGGGAACAAAGCCTACCTGTGGCTGGTCTTTTACTCCATTGCCGTGTTGTCGCTCGTGGTTTCCTTTTGGAGCCTTCGTCTTGTCAGGGCGGTTGTCTACTTCGTTCGCGTGTATGGAGGCCCCCGCCGTGCACAGGTCCTGGTCACGCCGGATATCACTGCGTCCGTGGATGAGTGAGCCTTTCGATCGAGATTTCAGCAGCGCATGATCTCCTCTGATTTGATTATGAGATCGATGGTATTTGTTTTGTTTTCTTTAGTTTTTCTCCCCTTCTTTTGATGTTTAAGCTGGTTAAAAATGGCGAGCTTCGCTGAACTACTTGTACAAGGGTATGTGGGATAAAACGATGTTTATGTGATTTATTAATAATTGCATGTAGGAAGAATAATGCATGTTTTAGTCATTTTGCAGAAAAAAAAAAATATATGATTTCAATGAGCCTGGATCTTTTCTATTGAAGAGAACTGCGCATGCTCGGATAGCTGCTAGCTACATCGTTACGGGAGTATTTGTTTACTTCCGTCATTCAAGCAAAAAACCCATAAAAAAAAGAAAAAAATCTAGTCAAGCGAATGAGTGAGGTCCAATTTTACCGAATCTAAATCCAATACAATTTGAGCTTGAGTCGTAATTTGAGATTGGTCATTTAGGTGGTAACTAAAATGAAATGAGATCTTGGATTGTTTGGTTTAGGATAGAACGTTAGGAATTTATGAAAATAATTGAGATATTCGAAAATCTTAATTATTTTGACACATTTGTTTTCATTCTCATTAAAAAAAATGATAAAAAATTCAAGTCATATGCTAATTTTGGATCCATTGATGTCTCTAACCTTCACCAAAGTGGATTAAAACCTCAGTTTATCTTGACTGAAAAAGAAAGTTGAGAGATAGGAAAAGAATCAAGATTTTATGGATCCCAACTAATAATTGAGGAATCAAGGTCTTGGAATCCTAATAAATACATTAAAATCAATAATGGTGAGGACATTAGTAACTTAGTTTAAATATTACGAAAATAGATAATGTCAAATTAAAAAAAAATTGATAAGAAATATCTACAATTATTTTAATATTATTGGTCAAAATAAATATCGAGTTTATATCGATCAAGATGATAAGGACTAACTAGGCCTGTTAACGAGTTGAAGCTCGGGCTCGGGCTCGGTACCGAGCTCTGTATTAGGCTTGTGCTCGGGCTCGGGCTTGCCTGGGCAGCTCGAGCTCGGCTTGGCTCATTAACAGGCCGGCCGCCGACACCACCTCCTCCCTACCCCGACAGGAAGCCAACGTCTCCACCGGGATCCAGGGACCGTCGGATCCAAGGAGTTCCACACCAAAGAAGACAAAATGGCAAATGGGAATAGATCCAAAAATAGAAGAGAATGAGAACCGTATCAGAAGTCTAGGATTTGGGAGAAGGTACCCCTCTTGGCCGACGGTGTTCCAGATCTGGGCCTTGACGCTCTTGTGCTGGACGTTGGACGTGGCTCTTGTGTTACTCAAGTTTGGTTCAAGCTCTTATGCTGGGAGGAGCATACGTTGGTCTCCCAGTTAATGGCACCTCTTCCTCTTCTTTTTCTCTGTCCCTTCCTCCTCACCCTTCTCCACCGCGTCCCTCCTCTTTCGCTTCTCCTCCTCAACCTTCTTTTCCCCCTCCTCCTCCTCCCCTTTCTCCGCCTCCCTACTCGCCTCTCCTCTTGCCCCCCTCCACCGGAGGAGATCTATCCTCCGAGCTCTTCTTCTCCTCCTCGTTTCGGAAACCATCGGATTGAAGAGAGCGCATAAACCCGAGAGCCTAGAGGAAAGCGGGGACTGTGTGAGAGCCGAGGGTTTTAGACTAAAACGGTACAAGGCGACAGGGGTCGGGGAATAGAAACGGCCAAAAGGGGCGATGGATGGCCAGGATGGGTTTGGAAAATTTAATTTGGGCTCGCGAGCTCAAACGAGCTGCTCGGGCTCAGGCTCGGATTTAAACGGGCCTCATTTTGGGCTCGGGCCGAGCTTTTACCGGGCCGAGCTCGAGCCGAGCTTTTACCGGGCCGAGCTCGAGCCGAGCTTTTACCAGACCGAGCTCGAGTCGAGCCCGAGCAGCTCGGCTCGTTAACAGGCTTAGGAGTAACATATTAGCTATATTGTATTAGGAGGGTCCAATACCGATGCAAACCAATATCGATTTGGTCATGCTTTTAAAGTAGGGTTTACTTTGAGATTTAGAAATGAGATTAGATGTTGACTAGTGCATTGTCAACCTATGAATCTACCATCTACAGTGAGCAATCAAAATTGGAAATCTACTTCCCACTTAGAGGATCTAAACCCTACTCAAAATAAAAGCTATCCTTAGCTAAGATTTCGGAGTGGATCCTCGGCCTCTAGTTAGGACATAAGCTAGAGAGTCCTAGTTTCTTCATTAGACAAGTCACTCATCTTGCACTAGTCATGGTTGAATGAGCCTCAAATTGTACAAAGGTTTGTCCACACAATATATCAACAATTAAAATTGGAGGAGTTCTCAATTTAGGTCCTACTCAAACTCTAAAATCTTGGCCAAGATTAAGGCCCTGTTTGGGGAAGTTTTTGGATTAAAAAGGGTATTTGGTGAAAATTTTGAAAAATTGTTTTAGCTTTTTCAGAAAGCTAAAAATAGTTTTTTGGGAGAAGCTCCATTTTGGAGTTTTCCGAAAAAACTGTTTTGAGCTTTGTAAGAAAGCTATTTTTTTAACCAAAATACCCATAATAAAAGATAACAATTACATAATTTGTCCCTTTATAAACCTAAAAATCTGCTGGAGCTCTAACAAAGAACCCTAGCCATGGATCAGACTTCCTTCTGTGCAAGAAAATGTATTCTTATTTCCTATTATTGTATTATACTATAAATATAATATTATATTACATTATATCATAATACATTAATATGTTATGTTAGATAATTTAATATTATGTTATATTATGAAAAATTAATTTACGCTAATAATTATAATATTTTATACCTTTGTTATTGTAT
>JAOXJJ010000438.1:7414057-7428548 GCA_025769935.1 Phoenix roebelenii
CTTGGGAGAGCTTGGCCTTGCTGTCGGATTTGGGTGCTTTGCTTGTGCTTGTGGGGTGGTCCATTTTTCCCCCAACACAGAGAGATCAAAACATTGAAATCTTGACAAATATGATAAAATGTAAAACTACTTCAAAAAATAAAAATTCAAGTAATATGTTAATGATTGCATCCTTTCATCTCTAGCCAATACTAACGTGGATCAAAATCTCGGTTTATCTCTTATTCATAAAGAAGTTGCTGAAAATAGGAAAAGAACCAATATCTACCAAATCCCAACAAATAATTGAGGAATGTAGACTTTTGGAATCTCAATGAATACAGTAAACTTAAGATTAGTGCGCATATTAATAATTTAATTGAAACACTATAACGCAATAGAAAATTTTAAATTTAAAAAAATTGAAAAAATAATTAGGCAACACCAATAGACATTTAAATATTATATTGGTCAAAATATCAAAATATTATGGTGATCAAGATATTAAGGACTAAGATAATGATAATATTATATCGAGAGGATCCCATATTGATATAAATCAGTATTGGTTTAGGTCTGCTGCAAAGTGTAAACCAAGTTTATGAAGAATTGAAAGATTTAAAAATTACATTAGAATATGAACAGAGTACCATCTACCTGTTCAGTACCTACTTTTGAATTTAAAAATCAGTCATAATCTGAAGTGGAAACAAGAACTGAATCACACTGAAGGGAAACCCATGCTTTGTTGAGATGCTAGGTCAGGGTCCTCAATAGGCTAGATATGAACTAGAGAGGTTTATTCTGTTATGATTATTACTATATTGCATGATGGTCATGTTAGACACGTCTCACATTATATCATGAGACGTTGCGTCATGAACCAACCTTCTAGGCTATGCCTACTCCATATAGACTGGAGCCTAAGCTCACAAAACTAGGGTCTAGTATATTTGGGATCGAAGTGAGGGATGGTACCTTATAGATTCAAACCCCATTGCTTAAAGTGGGAATGAATGTTTAAATCCAATATGATTAGGAAGGAAGAAATTCTTTTAACCCAATTAACTTGAATCTCTTTATAGAAAATTTAGAAAATAAAAAACCTGATAAAAAGACTATAAAATCATGAATTATAAAATAAGTTACAAAGCATCTACTTATACTAATGAGGTCCATCGTTACATAATTCGGATGGATTTCTCTTCTAGTTAAAAAAGACTATAGCTTTAGTGAGATAGATATGATTAGTAGATATAATTATGAAAATTCTAAAATTATATAGGAGATAAATCTTGACTTTTTCATCAACTTTATCTTTAGCTGCTCGGCTTTATTATTCTCAAATTAAGAGACATGCTTAGTCAACTCATTCCCATAAAAGAAATATTTTGCTTTGATAAGGCCCAAATAATAGAATTTGGCCCTAATTTCAATATGTTGTTCACTTACGAGACAACATCATATCGCAAAGTTTGAAAAGTTATCCGATTTTTTTTAAAAAAGAAGCATCTCGAACGGATGTCATATAAGTTATGACCTTTGGTAGCTTAGCTCACAATTCAATTTTTCGATATAGTAGATCTTGCTCTCGAATCCTATCTAATTTTATTTATACTGGTTAGAAGGGCTGAAACCAGATTGATACCAATATATGCATACCTATATTTGTTTTGTTTAACAAATACAAATACAGATATAGACATTAATCGGAAGCAGAAATTTATATTCATCTTTATTTTAAATGGTTATGAATACAAAATAGATACTAAAAGTATGCATACAAATATGGATATATATTAGATAGTTAAACTTTATGACTATAAAATCAAAAATATTACTGGGATAGTAAATCAAGTTAAATAGCATATTAATGTGGTTATATATTATCTTTAAAAGTTCATGAGTGCTATATAAAATTAAATAGAAAAGATAGAATTAAATTTTCGGATACGGATAACGTAGTTATCTAATCCATGTCCATTTCTCTTTGACACATAAGGATATAGATCAAGATAGTAGTCGAATGCTCAATTTTTATTCATATCAAGATAGATTCGGATATGAAAACGGATCCGAACGGATATTATTCGATCAATTTTTATTTTTAGTGGTTAGAATTATCTACATTAAATTTGGTGATCCTCATAGATAAAGATCAAAAAATAGCAGTAGGCTATCCAAATATAGTTATTATTATTATGATATTATAGATATAGATGTTATGGAAGTCCCTCTTCAATTCAAGGGCAAATCAGAGATGGTCCAAACCCTAGGGCTTTTGGCCAACACGAAAGCCTTGCTCGTGTGCTCGATGCTAGGTATTACTGGCGACTGTATTGGTGGGCAGACCCAGTTTGCACGAGGTAAAGCTCGGGACCAACCTAGTGACCTACCCACCTCCCTTGTACCTTTTAATTAAATTTTGCAGATAACCCACGAAAAGGTCTCTCTCAGTTCCAATGCCACGTTGCATGAGAACGTGCTCTCCCCCTCGGCCCGCTCCTCCGGGTCAATTCCATCACATCACTAGATGATCCCTTCCCGGAAATCGAGGCGCCGACGCCCCCCATTATTTACTTATTCTCAAGGAGAAGGTGGAAAGAAAAAGGCCCAAGTACGACCCTTCCTTTTTATTACCGTATAAATGTTCATCGAATCTTGGCCGTCAATTTCGGTCCGTTCCATTTAAATTAACCGACGATTTAGGATCGAAAACAGGAAGGAGCAACCGTTGTAGCCAATGCTAAGTAGCGCTTTAGGTTTGATGTTATTTCCCAAATTGACTTCGGACATCACGGCGAGCGAGATGGAGAGCCGCTTGATCGGTGGTTCACTTGAGAGGTTCTCGACGGGGCCTAATTCAAATGCGGGCCGTATCACCGTCCGATTTCCCAATGAGCGCTCCGTGAGTCACGGTTCCGGCTTGCCAACGACGCATCCAAAAACTGGGCGAAGGATGGTGACCTCCGGCTCCGAGGCCCGCTCAATTAAGGACTGGGTCCAACGTCTTCCGGTAACGTTACCGTCCCAACAAACGAACGAGAGTATTACAACAATGGTAATCTTGTATTTGGGTTCCGTCTAGAATGATCTGGGTAATTTCATGCTCTTTAATGAAAAATACTTTGTGATCGGGATTCTTAGCATGTGAACGTAGATTCTTATCAACCCCAAACCATGTATTAATCTATTTTTAAATTATTATTTATATATTAACATGTTTGTTAAAAAATCCGGACTTACTGTGGAAGAGGATAGCATAGAGTGAATGATGTAACAAAATTTATGTAATTGCATTTTCACATGCTAGTAAGGTTGGCTAAATTTGTACTGAAATCCGTATTAGTCAGTGTCCGGTACGGATCCGGTTCCACCTGATTCCAACCAGAGCTAATCATATTTCGATCTTCTAGAGGTCGAAACCATTTTTTAGTACCGAACCGATCCGAACGAAAACTGGGTCGGTTTGATTCGGACTGAGTCGATTGGTTCAGCTTGGTTTAGCTTTTCTTGCATGCTAGTGAGTAAAAAAATTATTTTTAAAGTGAGTCACGGTATCAGGGCTCCTTACAAGATACTATTGGTCAACGAGAGACCAACTGTAGGTAGTTAAGACTCAAGACTTGCCTCGCGGTCGGAACGTCTCAAACGTAACAAAAAAAAAAAAAAAAGGAACTTGGTTTGGTCTAAAAACTGGTTCGAGCCGGTCCGATGCTCGCCATGCAGGGGAATTAAGTTAGATACTACCACCGCGAGTTACGACACCGCAGCATTTATGGAAATTCCAGAGGCGGAAATTCGCCATGATGAGATTTAAACTTTGGAAAGTCATTGTCCCCCGACGCGTCGTGAGATGAAATTTCGGTGAAATTCACGCGGAATGAAATCTCACTTAAATTCACGCGGATTTCCGAGAGAGAGACAGAGAGAGTGCTCTCCAGAGCGAGAAGAACAAAAGACGAGTCGGCGGCAGCAGCAGTGGTGCGGCCACCCCCTTCGGCCATTCCGCCCCCATCGCAAGCCAACACCCCCTTCCCCACCTCTCTCTCCTGCATTTGTCATCAGCATCATATCCCTCACCTCCCTGCCGGCATTCTCCCTTCCAGGTAATAGAAAGGAAAGAACAAAAATCCATCCCCTTATATTCACTCTCTTATAATAGATTGAAACGCTGTTCTTACCTTAAATTCTGTCACCATATAAATAAGAAAAGCAAACACGTCACTGTTACGAGTATTAGTATTGCAAGAGAGGAAGAAGGGAATGGAGGAGTTGGAGGAGTCTCGGAATGATCTAATGCAGCGTCTGAAATCATCCGGAAATACTTGTTCTTCTACTCTACCGAAGTTGCCCAACCGGGTAGATCTCCCGGGCTTCAATCCGTCCAATTCATGCTCCCAAGTCCGGGGGCCGTACCGCCAGCTTCCACCGAGTCCCAGCTTCAGCCCGGAGTCCAGCAAGCGCCCCGGCATTCCCCCGACCCACCCCAACTTCCCCCCCTCCTCCCCCTTCCCCCAGATCCCGCCCTCCGCCGCCTCCCGCTCCCCCTCCGCCGCCGGCTTCCCCGCCGCCCCCTCCCACTCCCGCTCCCTCTCCCAGCCGGCGTTCTTTAACTTGGACTCCTTGGCCTCTCTTAGCCCCCCGCCCTCCTCCGCCGACGTCCCCATGGAGGACCGGGTGACGGCCAGCTCCCCGGTGCGGGCTCCTCCGGCGGCGCCGCTCGCTAGGACGTCCTCCGGTCGGGTCTCCGGCGACGGGCTCCCGCCCCGCAAGGCCCACCGGCGCTCGCAGAGCGACATCCCCTTCGGGTTCTTCCAGTCCGGTCTCCCCATGTCTGGGATCCCGCCGCCGGCGCCGCAGCGGACGCAGGGGTTCCTCGAGAGATCGCCGTCAGCGAGGGAGGGGTTCGGGGCTGGCCGGCAGATGCCGCAGTTCGTGAAGCAGGAGAACGAGTGGGAACAACGGGATGGTGATAGCAGTGCAGAAGGGATCGGAGAGAGGAAGTCGGACGGCGATGCTGGGGATGATCTAATCAATGCTTACATGAATCTGGATAGCTTGGATACTTTGAATTCCTCCGGAACCGAGGAGAAGCGCGAGGATTTGGATAGCAGGGCCAGCGGCACGAAGGCGAACGGGGCTGATAGCAGTGAGAACGAAGCAGAGAGCAGTGTTAATGAGAGTGGTGGTGGCATTCAGTTCCGGACACCTTTGATGGAGAGGAAGGAAGGGATTAAGAGGAGTGCTCCCCTAGATCCGGCTCGGATAAACTCACGCCACTGTAGGAGTTTCTCCATGGATAGTTTCATGGGTAAGCTGCATTTTGGGGATGAGTCGCCCAAGTTGCCGCCTTCCCCGGGCAATCAGTCAGGTCAGCATTCGAGGGGGGGTTCAATGGATGGGACAACTAGTACGTTCAGCTTGGAGTTTGGGAATGGTGAATTCAGTGCTGCCGAGATGAAGAAGATCATGGCGAATGAGAAACTTGCTGAGATGGCAATAACAGATCCCAAACGAGTAAAGAGGTATAGATTTTCTGCTTTGCTAATGGAAAGATGAGGTGGGTGAGGAAATTTGAGAAGAGCTAGATCAGCAACTACTAACTTGTGATCTTTGGATGCTAGGATTTTGGCTAACCGGCAGTCAGCTGCTCGTTCTAAGGAAAGGAAGATGCGCTATATTTGTGAATTGGAGCAAAAGGTGCAAACCTTGCAGACAGAAGCAACCACATTATCAGCACAACTGACTTTGTTACAGGTGGATTGTCTAAAGTTATTGAGGGCTTGCTATATCTGTTATTTGGTTTTGATTGCTTTACTTTTTCTTTCTTTCTTGAATTTCTTATTGTCTTGCAGAGGGATTCAGCTGGTCTTACTAACCAGAACAATGAGTTGAAGTACCGACTACAAGCCATGGAGCAACAGGCACAGCTAAGAGATGGTAACTTGCTTTATTACAAGTTTGTCATGCTTTGCACCTGTCTTCTATCCACTAAATGCTAATATGATGGAAAGGTTAAACAAGTTAACTGATGAGCTGTTAACCGTAGTTCATCTCATGGAAAAATTGTGCCAGGCCTCTAGTACATGCAATTTAAGATGAGACAAGAGCTTGTAATGAAATTGAGAAGGCCATCCCATAGAAATAGGGCTGAAAATGGATATGATATCAGTATATCCATATCTTTCTATTTTTACTTGATAAATATGGATACAAATATAGATAATAACTGGATGCTAAAATTCTAAAATTTATAACTATATTTGATTCTAAATGGATACAAATACAAGTAGGATATTGACAAAACCAATACAAATGCTATCAAATGGTTGAGCTTTATGAGCCATAAAATCAAAGATATTATTATATGAAAAGTAAACCAAATTAAAGAAATGTTAGTATTGTAACTTATTTCCTTTTGATGGTCAAGAGATATATGAAACTAAGTAGGATTGTGAATGAAGTTGAATATTTAGATGTGGAATGAATAGTTGTGTGTATTCATGTCCCTGTTTGCTTTTCTGATATATACAAATATGGATATAGATATTATTCGGATACTTAAATTTGCATCCATGTTTAGATAGACTCAAATATGGAAATAGATCCAGATAATTACTAGCCGACCCCTACTTGGAAAGCTAGACCTACTTTATCAATCATTGTATAATTTCATGCTACTATGGTCATACTTCTAGAAAATTAAAATGATTCTAAGCTACATATTAAAGTACCGCTAGACTTTACAAGGTTTTTCGAATTATTACTGTGGCCGGCACTGGTCGGCTGCTAGTGCGATGTGAGTTCGTACTATGCCATGTTGGAGCATACTAAAATGTAGAGAGGAAATGGGAGAGGGAAAAAGAGAGGGAGGGAGAGGGGGAGAGGAAGGAGGGAGAGAAAGGTCGAGGTCTCTAGACAAAACTGAGAGAGAGAGAGAGAGAGACCAAGGTCGAGGCATTTCAATCATAAGGAGGTCTTTGAGAGGCGGGTGAGAGAGTGGAGAGAGCAGGCAAGAGAGCATAATGTATATCAAAGCTTCGGGAGGGCTTTGTTCCAACTGGGGAGATGACTTTTAGCTCGAACCGACCCACATGGCCAAACTATCCTGAGTCAGCATTGGTTCATTTTGGTACAGGCCGAACCTCATGGATTGGATCAATTTATTGTTCCTTGCTCTAAAACCCAAGTGTGTAAGTTGTTTTGCTTATGCTATTTGGGGGTTGGGATGGTACATATTGTGTTTTGTTGTTCTTTATGGAATAGCCATGTGCCAAGGCATGTTGTAGTCACGGAAAAAAATTGGCTTTTTTTGGTGCAACCTGGTTCAGCAAGGACTGCTATAGATAGAGTAATAAACATGATACAAGATTCTTCTACTTTGCCCTTGTTGGTGTGGTACATGTGGCTTTCACTAGCATGGCAAGATACTTTGATCTATGTCTAAACATAGAGGGAAGGTGATAGCATGGTATGCCATACCGGCCTGAACCAGGCGGTATGAGACGTATTGTACCGGTTCGGTATCGGTATCTAGTATGGGTGGTGTACCGATACTCGGTATGTCAAAAAAACTCTATACCGTATTGTACCGATACTGTGCTAGTGTGGCACCGGTACGGGGTTCAGTACTGAGACGGTGAACCTTAGGTGATAGACTTTGATACTTGGTAATCTGCGAACATTCATATTAGCAAAAATACAACTCGGATATTTGAAGTGCAGTCCTATCAATCTTATCCTAATAAGGGGGTGTATCATTTAACTTATTGTTATGCCTATGTTAGTTGACTGAGGCCTCTAATTTAAATTCAATTACATAAATAAAAATCCTAAATATGATAGTTCAACACTTAAAGTGCACCATGATTTTTCAGGAAGTATAAAGACAATGTACCCCACCCCTAGCTCATTTTTTTTATTTGTCAAAATCCTTGATGCAAAATGTTGCTACGCATGCATGGTCTTCCTTTCACGTATAAACTAACCTTTCAAATAAGTGTTATCTTCCTTTGTTTCTTGTAAATATCTTTATCATATGCTATTTATATTGACCCTCATGTATGATTACATTTCCTATGTGTCCCACCTTGTGATCAAGTTATAACTTGCTTTCTAATTTGCTTTGTTATACTTCTCGTTCTACTAATGCATTCTGGTTGCTTATTTTTTATATTTTCTAGGATTGTTCTATGATATTGTGGTGGATTGCAGCCTTTTTCCCCTTTATCTGAAATTCCAGATGGGTTTAAAACTTATTCTCTTTATTGTGAACATGCTCTTGACTTTATGGTAACCAGCATACAGGAAGAGTTTCTCAATATCTCAGCTGCAAAATTATCACCCCAGGGGGGACAAGATGATGGCTATTATTGGTCTATAGCTAAAATTATAGGGTTTTTTGAGCATATACCCTTTTAAATATATGAAATTGCATGAATACCCTTGCAAAGTTGCTATTTGTGTGTATACTTTTATAAATTTTTCTTTTTGCATGTCTACCCTTATATATGAAATCACATATTGGAGGGAGTACAAAGACCTATATGGTGTCTATAAGAATATAAATGTAGGTAATGTAATAAGAATTCTAGACTATTTTTCCTACCCTTATTTCTCTGTCCTAGAATTAAATCTGTCTGTCTTGTGTATCACGATCGGTGCCTCTACTCCTTGCTGACTTCTGAGTTTGCAACAATAAATTAATTCTATTTGAATGCTCCAACTGATTCCATGCTATCTGAAATTTTTTAATCAATTATAGTTATATGGATAATAATCCTATCAGAATTTTTTGTTAACTGTCGGAAGCTTCTATGAATGCCCTGCCCTTTAAAAATTTGATTATTTGTTTTGTGACTTGGGTGTCACGGATGCAAAAAACGGAATTGGCATCTCTACACATGGGATAAGGCTGCGTACATCTGATCCTCCTTTGACCTGCAGTTTTAGGAGTCTCGTGCACTATGAAACTCTTTTTTTTTTGTGAAATTCAATGTTGTAAGCTTTAGTGAGAAGGTTTGTAATGTGGTTGGGACTATTCTTAGAGTGACATAGTGATGGCATTTTTTCTACAATTTCATCATAAACATTAATTTCTGTAGTACAGGGGGACTGTGGGAGATTGGATTTTCTTAACCAATCTTTTGGATTTCTACCATCATTATGTCCATCTTTTGGCATCCTTTGCTTATCTTAAAATTTAGATTTATAATGAATATGGTATTTATAATGGAGAAATTATTAGGTGGAACCTAATAATTTTTCCATTAGGCGTTTTGCCCCATGCAACTTAAACTTTAGTCCATGTAGACCAAACCAAACCATGTAATTTATTCTAAATCTTCTCACTTCGAACTGATGGGCAATGTTTGTTTTATATTACTCCAAAGGAAGCTTATAGAGGAAAGGTTTCAATCAGGTTTCCATATAAAAGAACATAAGGGAAGGACCTTGGAAATTATATGAAAATTCCTAATTTTATCTAATAAAGATGGAAAAAAGGAAATGTTGCTAATGGTTCCTTGATGCATTCCTTAAATTTTTTTTTTTTGGTTGCCTTTTCATGTTTTCAAAAAAAAAAAAAAATAGAAGTACACTTATTGCTCCTACTTCGTTCGATGCCTGTTGCTTTAACACTGGTTGACTGAAGTATAAATTTGGTTGATAAGATTTATTCGGCACATGTTATGTGTTAGCTGACCGACTGCTAGTCATGATAGGGCACCTGAGTCGCATTCTCATAGGATAGTATTGAGAAAAATAAACTAATACGGTGAATATTGTTGCAGATATAACCTTACCTTAATTTTATATCCAACATGCACCATACCTTTTCTTTTGGCGATGGCTATTTGTGATTCTCACGTACACAACATGCACCATCTTGGTTTGTGCTCCACTTTAGCCTGCAGGGGCTCTATGTTTCAGCTTTCTGTAATACTCTTCTTTGTGTAACCTAATTTTATATGGACTAAACACTCATCCATGCTCTACATATGTTTATACATTGCTTTTGTGCAACTAATGTTGCTTCCAAATTTTACAATTTCTATTTCCCTTGTATAATTTTAGTCATTCCTTTATGGATTTGTGAAACAAACACTGAGTATTAAGTAATTGACAATCCAATGAAATCTTCATCTTAACTGATCTGTTTGGATTTTGTTATTGTTGATATTCTCTGTTTTGTCTGACAAAAAGATATTCTGTTTTGTAATTATGACACTGTAGCTTCTCAGAAATATTCTATGCCTTATAGATGTAATCATGTCATTTATTTTGTTCTTTTGTATATTTTATTGTCCAATGTGACTTAAGGTTCTGATTCATTGTTGATTTGTGCAACTTTTTGCCAGTTTCCTCCTTTCTGTAGAATATTTTTGTTCCTTTCTTTTTCCCTCTTCTTTTCTCCATCTTGTTGATGCTTTCATCTAAAGGATTTTCATATTTTATCTGATTAATATTCTTGATGATATCATTTGTCATGCAGCTCTGAATGAAGCACTAACTGCAGAGATCCAGCGTCTGAAACTTGCTACTGGAGAAATTACTGAAGCTCACCTTTCAAAGGGCATGAATCAGCAAGTGTTATTGAATCGTCAGATGTTTCAACTGCAGCAACTGCAATCACAACAGCATCAGCATCAGCAATCTACTCAGATTCCTCTGTATCAGTTGCAGCCACAGCAGCAACAGCAGACTGATGCTACTGCAAAACATGAATCGAATAAATAATCATAGACAGCAAATTACAAGGGATTACATTTGGTTATGTTTTGTCTTCTTTTGTTTCAGTTAACCGTCTAAAGTGAAACATCTCGATGTTTCTTGATGCGTATAGCATATTTTCCCTCAAGGTAGTAATTTGACTGCATCTGTTTACTTGAATTCATTCAAATGTTATGACTTATTTTAGTGGGTTTATTTTGATGGGAGAGTTAATTGTTTTGTAACTAAATGTTTATTCGTCAATGTTGTGGAACAAAATAACTATTAGTAAGAAATGTTCTATTATATATGGCACTTAGTAATGTTGTAGTACTTTCAGTCATTGAGCAATTATTTGTTTGGGCGGCATTTATATTTTTTTTAGATGTGAATGCTTTAATCTTGCTGTTTTCTTGAAATCATTCTTATGTTATAACGGGACAGGTTCATCTATTGGAAAATTTGTATGCCATCAAGCTGCATGCTGATGTACCTTCTTTTTTTCTTTTTCTTTTTCGTTAGCTTAAACAATGTGGTAGTCTGGTTAGTAATTGCAGCCAGGAACATTCAGCTCAGTAGCAGCATCTTCTGTACTGGCCCAAAATGGATGATATTGAGCGTACCGATTTGGTACTGGTATATGATATGCGTGGTATATCAATACTCGGTATGCTAAAAAAATTTCATACCGTATCGATGTTGTGCTAGTGTGGCATTGGTATGGAATTTGGTATCGTGATGGCGAGCCTTGGCTTGTAGCATTTATCCTCAAGTTTAGTAACGTAGTATGGGTTTCATATCTTTATGATGGATTTCATGGCTAATGTATGATTATGCGGACTTGAAGGAGTATACCTTTGGTGAACATGAATTTAAGTTGATTTATTTTATTTCTTTCAAAACTTAATTTAGGTAGTTCTATAACTAGATCTTGTCTAGATAATTTTAAAATTAGATCCATGCATACCTATAATGCCATAACCAGCTAGTCTCATTGATCTTGGAATTTATGGCTACCAAGCATTACATACTTTTCATGGATATATGGTCAAGATTTACTACGTATACATTACCATACCTATGCCCTGTAAACTTAATACCATTATCATTGGGTCTAGACACAAAGCATATAGATGATTCAAAAATTACTTTCAAGCCTTCATCACATAGTTGGCTAATACTTAATAGATTATTTTTTAAACCATCTACCAATAAAATATTTTCAATAAATAAGGAGGGTGTGATACAAATTTGACCAAGTTCAATATTTTTTTCTTTGCCGTCATCGCCAAAGGTGACCATCCCTCCTTTTTGCTTTATGGGTGGCTAGACACACCTACAACACATAATTTAAGCTTTTATTTTAGATATCCAAGCACTCTTGTGTTTTTGCAGATTAGCAATAATAGTTTCTTTTAGAATCCAAGTCCTTTTAATAGGAACTTTACCATTTAAGATATTTGTTCGATTATTGCAGGTAAAGTACTGGTGCCCAATATTTCCACATTTAAAATATGTTATCATTCTTATTTGATTACTTGAATAATTGAAAAATATTTTCTTTAAAGATTACTATTTTATCAGAGGGTTGGCCTAATTTATCAAATATAGTGTGTTGGCTATTCAAAATCATATTTAGTTTTTCAGAACTTAAGGTAAATCTATCAACTATTAGTTTTTTAGTTTATTTACTTCTTTATTTAGATTCTGATTTTCATCTAGCAAAGTTTGTTTAGTTTTTAATGTATTTTCATTTTCATTTATCAGTGTCTGATTTTTTAGTTCTAACTTTTTATTCTTATGACTAATTCATCTAGTAAGTCACAAAAAGCTTATAGTTCATCGAAAGTAAAATTATTTAAAGGTTCAGAATTTATCTTATCCTTATGAGCCATAAGATATAAGTTTGTTATTTTTTAATTTTTTTTCCTCTGAGCTAGATTTGTCGCTATCACTCCATATAATGACCATTGCCTTTTTTCTTGGCTTTTTAGGACTTTCTTTAGTAATGGCCAATTTGCTTTGATATGTTCAGGTTTCTTATATTCATAGCACACCAATGACTGCTATTTTTTCTTTTCTTTACTTTGCTCCCCCTTAGCCAAAGACCTTTTTCTTGGTCCTTGCCTTCTTCTAATAAATCTTTTGAATTTTCTTGTAATCAGGGCCATTTCCTCGTTAGCCTTAGTATCATCAGATTCTTCACCCTCTTCTTTTTGTTGAACAGTTGATTTGAGAGCGATGATCCTTTTCTTTGATTCATCCTCTTTTAGATTCTATTTCATGGATATTTTATGAGTCATTAGTGAACCCAGTAGTTTATCTAAAGGAAAGGCGTTGAGATCCTTTGCTTTTTTGATGGCAGTGACTTTGGCTTCCCACGTTCTTGGCAATGACTGAGAATCTTCCTTATTAAATCACTATCAATATATGATTTTTCAAGACATTTAAGACCATTGATATTATTAGTGAAACAAGTAAACATATCAGATATTGACTCACTAGACTTCATTCTAAATAGTTTATAATTATGAACAAGCATATTAATTTTGGATTCTTTAACTTGCTTAGTCCCTTCGTGCGTTACTTCCAGCTTATCCTAGATTTTTTAATAGAAGAGCAAATAAATATTTGATTAAATTAATTAGCATTTAAAGAACAATACAAAATATTCATGGTTTTAGTATTTAGCTAAACCACCTTTTTATCCAATTTATCCTATTCTCCTTCGAGTTTGGAAAGATACACACAGTCAATAATCTTTGTGAGCCTGTGAGGGCCATTTACTATGACATCCACATATCATAGTCAAGTACTTGAATGAAAATGTACGTGCGAGCATTCCAAAAGGTATAGCTGGTGCCATTAAATAGAGAAGATCTGTTTGTGGACTGATCCTCAAGAAGAGAACAAGAATATGGTACCTAATAAATTGAGTGAGGCAATCATCAAATCAAGTGGTTGCTAGAAAGGTTGAAGAATGAAGCTGAATCGACCCGACCGCTTACCCTAAGTAGAGGGTCATCACCTGACTGGAGGAATGATAATACAAGACTAAGTGAATAGTTATGGACTTGTAGGTCAACACAGGCATGACAAGTGGGGATGTGGTAATCCTGATGGTTAAAGTTCTTATAAGTAGTGGAGACCAAACGTAGGCATCTACTACTAGAGCAAGTGGTTATTGTATCATTTGTCATCTTATATAATTATGAGCTAAAAGCCTTTTGCCACTCAAGTGATTAGAGTTTTGCTTTATCCTTAATTTTTTGTTACTTTTATCTTTTAAATTCCTTTAAAAATCCTTTCAAGTTCTTTGCTTTTAGTTTCTTAGTAGAATTCTAGTTTATTAGTAACAGTAGAGTAACCCATAGCCTTGGCTATATCTTGCTTTTCATCTTTGTTTCAGGTTGTGTGATGGTATTGATTGTCAAGGCATTTGGACCTACACTACTATCATTATTATAGTCCCTTTTCATCTCCTTTTTGGCTGTCCGATGTTGGTGGCATGCCTGCACAATCACTAGACCAGGCCATAGAAACTTTTTCTTTGCTAAATAAGTTTTTGTGGCATGCACGTCTCTCAATGGAAAAGAGAGAAAAGAAATGGAAAATATTGAAGAGACCATCACCAATTTATAGTGCAAGGATTGTGAGAATAGTGGTTTGATAGGAGAAGATCCGGTCATTTTAATCTAAACTTGCCCAGCATCACTCGCTTTTAAGGGCTCGTTTGGTTCGCGGGAAGCATTTTCCCTTCTAGGAATATGATTCCTGGGAAACAAATTCCTAGGAAGAG
>JAOXJJ010000438.1:7428648-7448648 GCA_025769935.1 Phoenix roebelenii
GGACTGGGAGTAAGGGAGGGGTTTTATAACTGAACCGACCCAACCCGGCTGAACCATTCCAACTTGTTGGTTCGGTTCAGGTTGTTTCAACAAACCATGGTAAGTACCATTGTCTTGCCCTTGCTTACTATGGTGTGCTATTCTTGCTGGACTGGTCACATGCTTTGCAAATGGTTTTTTTGGTGCAACCTAGACCAGCACAGACTGGTACAAATGAGTGATAAACATGATACAGAATTGTTTTATGATGCTTGATATTGCTGGTGTGATACATATTGCTTTGACCAGCATAGCGAGCGTGGCAGGATACTTTCATCTATGTCTAAATGCATGTAAGTTAAAAGAGTTTGTTATCTGGAAACATTCATATTAGCAAAACAAACTACAAAACAAACTACAACTCAAAGAGTCATATTTGAAGTGCAATCCTATCAATCTTATCCTGTTAAGGGTGTGCGCTATTTTACTTAGTGATATAGCTATGTCAAATGACCGAGTCCTCTAATTTAAACCCAATTACATAAATGAAACCCTACATATGATCATTTGACACTTCAAGTGCGTATCAATTTTTCACAAAGAATGAGAATAGACCCCGTCTCTAGCTCTTTTTTTTTTCTGGTGAAAATTTTTGGTTCAAAATTTGCTACACATTATGATATCATATGATTTCTTTCTTTATAGAGTGATGTACCTCATAATCTAACCTTTCTTGTAAGTGTTATTTTCACTTTCTTTCTCATAAATATCCGTAGCATATGCTATGTAGATTTACCTTCATTTATCTTCCACCTTATGTTCATGTTATTATTTGGTATGTTATCTTAATTTTCTTTGTTTGTCTTTCTTGTTCTACCAATGCTTTCTGGTTGCTTGTTTTTAGTTTGATGTTTCATAAAGTTGCCTATGAAAATTGTGGTGTTATTTCAGTCTTTTTCTCCCTTTATCTGCGATTCCAGATGTGTTTAGAACTTGTTCTCTTTATTGTGAGCATATTCTTGGACATATATTAACCAATTTTATGAGAAAAGCTTCTTGATATCTTAGCTGCAAAATCGTCACTCAGGGGGAACAAGAGGACAATTATTATATGTCTGTAGCTAAAATTCTATGTTTCAGCTGTTGTCTTGCCCTTTATAGTGATAATGATTTCGTACATTTAAGGTTTTTCTCTTAACTCCACTGGAGCATTTTGCTTTTCCTTTTTCTCTACAATTTTGCGTTGACAAATTTTACCTTTCTGCCTTCCGATCAAGCTAAAAACACTTTGCTATCTATTTAAATAATCAGTGTTCATTTTTTTAAATAATCAGCATTCTTCACACAGACAAACTAAAAAAAAGAAAGTATGAGAATAGAAATAACGTTCCCTGGGGAGTATAGAGACCTATATGTAGGCTTTGAGAATATGACTCTGGCTCTGGCTATTTTTCCTACCCTTATTTCTGTCTCCTGTAACTTAAATCTATCTTGTTTTATCACGATTAGTGCCTTTACTGCTTGCTCACTTCTGAGTTTCAAACCACAAATTAACTGTCCGATAAAGTCCAATGCTCGAACTGATGCCGTGCTATCTGAAAATTTTTAATCAGTTATATGGATAGTAATTGTATCAGAATTTTTTGTTAACTGTTGAAGGCTTATATTAATGCCTTTCTTTTTTGAATTTTGAGTATTCATTTTGTGGAATTCAATGCTGTAAACATTGGTGAGAGGTTCTATGTGGTTGGGACTGTTCTTCTGAGACTAATGATTGGGATGGCTTTTTAGGTACAATTTCGTCACAAACATCAATTTCTGTGGAACAGGGGGTTGGGGACATTGGATTTTCTTAACCAAGGTTTTGGATTTGGTCCTTCATTATGTCCATCTTTTGGCATCTTTGCTTATCTTAGAATTTAGATTTTATAATGAAGATGTTTAAATAGAGATGATTTTAGGTGGAACCCATAATGTTTACCATATAGGCATTTTGCCCCATGCAACTTAATTCTAGTCCATGTAAACCAAACTAAACCATGTAATTTAATCTTCTCAGTTCCAACTTGTAAATTTAATGGTCTTGTTTTACAGAATTCTAGCACATTTCATCGATAAACTGGGCAATCTACATTGGAAGCTTGATGAGGACAGGTTTCAGTTAGGTTTCCATATAAAAGAACACAAGTAAAGCACCTTGGAAATTATATGAAAATTCCTCAATGCATTTTAGTATAGGTGGAAAAAACAGAATAATGTTGCTGATGGATCCTTGATAATTTCCAAGCATTTCTTTTGGTTACCCTTTTGTGTTTTCCAGAGTAGCAGCATACTTATTGCTCCTACCTCATTCATCGCATGTTGCTGTGACTGATTGACCAAAGTGTCAATTTGATGATAAGATTTTTTGGGCACATGCTATATGTTGGCTGACCCCTGGTCATTATAGGGCACCTGAGCCACACCCTCATAGGATTGCATTCAGAAAAAAAGTAAACTAATGTAAGGAGATTTGTTGTAGATATTGTCCCACCTCATTTTTATATCCAAAATCCTTTTTTGGGTAAGTTTCACTTTCTTTTATAAGTGAACAGTCAGATCTGATACCACATGCTTATTGGCACCTTGAAACAAGCACGAAAGTTAATTCTTGTTTTCTTTGACAATATTCTCAGGGGCCATTATTGTTTCTGGTAGTGTCTTGTGTTTTTTTCCCTGTTTTCTGCATGGTTATGTTATAGTTCATTGAATGCTAGATAACGTATATAAAAGAAAAGGCCATGAAACAAACACCAGTTGTTTTCACATGTTGAATGGCATTGAATTTTACCAACTTAGGGTGTTAATGTCTCCCCGTTGAGGGTTTGAACCATCACAATGTTCTGCAGTATATGGGACTGGATGCATGAAATTTTGGGTTGGCATGATATTGACCATCCCAAAAGCTGTCATGTTTGTATGTAATTTTTTGTATTATATTGCTTAGTATCACACTTCTACTCTTGGTGTTCTACTGTACTTTGGGTTAAGATATGTTGAGCTAGAAACAGAAATATGTAAACATCTACATGTGTAATTCTTTTAGTTCATGTTTATGGTAATCCGATATTTTGTACAAGATGATTTATAGTCTTTTTATAAGCACAGGCGAAGTATATTTGTACCAGAAAAAGGCGAAGTATATCTTGAGAATAGCTTAACTATAATGTCCTGACTAGAACATAACCTGCACAATGCTGCAGGATTAAAAAAGTTCTTAATCTGCACCGTCCAACCAAATCAAATAGCATGTCGGTGATCCATCAATCAATCCCCTCCATACTTTTGTACAGAGAGAGAGAGAGAGAGAGAGAGAGAGAGGTGGGATGGGATTGAGATGGGGTCTTGCTTTTAATTTTGCATAGGCAAATGGCAACCATGGATGGAAGTGGCGTGATGGGTACTTGTTAGCTTGGACACGACACCTCACCATGCAAACTTGTGCGTGGGACCCATGGTAGGGAGAGGAGAGCGCAAGTCTTGGTGGCATTATGGCGGCTGGCCCCAACCACAAACCCCAATTTGTGAGGGGCTTTTCCTTGTTCTTGTCTCTCTCTAATCCTCTCCTCTTCCTCGTTCCCTTCTCTCTGCTCCTCTTCTCCTCTCATCAAAAGAAATAGGATAAGGGAGTTTAGGTTTGCCTTGTATATCACATTCTCTTTTGTGTACATTTCGTTCATCACATTCATGCCTATCTCGAAGCAGAATGTGGCAAGATCGGGCTTATCAGCTATGCAATGTAGGGTAACCGAGCGTGGGGGACGAAGCTGGCGAAACATGGGAAAGGAAGATATAGGGAGAGGGCAACTGACAATGCAGTGGTGGGACCTAGGCGAAATAGACAACCAGGGCAGTGGCCTACTGGCAATGCAAGGAAGGGACCCAGGCGAACCCTAACCCTAGGCTCCTCCACACCGTCGCCACCGTGCTCGAGGCCCAATGATCAAGGTACGCTCTTCCTTTCTTGACCATAGGGAGAAGGGAAGAGGGAGGGAGGGAGAGGGCAATTGGGGCTCTTGACCATCGGATCGCACACGATTATCGGCCTTGTGCCATCCAACTGAGTGAGAGGGAGAAGGGAAGAGGAAAAAAGAGGAAGTGGCTGATGATATCCACTGTGGCAGAGAGAGTGAGAGGGAAGAGGGAAAGAGGAAACAGGAGGTCAGACGTGTGTGGTTTGACTGGAGGAAGAGGAGAAATAGGGGAGGGAGGCGACCATCCAAGCATGCCACCCCTTCGTCACCACACCGATGTAAAAGTAGGGATAGCAACGAGTAGGGTACTCGCAAAATTTGCCCTATCGTACTCAAATCTATTTAAAATTCTACTATTTGAACCCATCCCAAACCCGATTAAAAATTTGCCTAAAATTTTTCAACTCGTCCCATTGAAAAATGGTAGATCCGTTGGGTACCCGAATCTGCTTGTTTAATCTTTATAGGGATTGGATATGCGACCCGAAAAAGGGGAGAATAATATTAACTGAAAATAGATATGAATAAATTGGGAAACAATTTAAATACAAATGAGTTTTGTAGCTGTCTTTATAAAAAATTATACTATGTATATATATTGTATAATCAGGTTCAAGTTGCGGGTACTTGAGGGGCAAATTCTAAACCCGTCCCAAACCCTAAAGGATTTTAATTTTAAATCAACCCATTGCAAACTCTATAGGGTCGGATATTCGAAAAAACCCTTCTGGCTGCCATTCCTACATAAAAGCGGCCATGCCCGATGTTGACCTGTAGAGAGGGATGGTACAAGGTAGGATGAGGGAAGGGTGTATGGGAGGCATGGCAAAGGTTGATTGACGTGATTGCAGCCACGCCTGACACTGACCTATAGGGAGGGAGGGTATAGGGCAGGGTGAGGGGAGGGTATACAAGGGGCATGGTAGAGGCATTGACCTTTTCTCTCACGTCTCTCACATGCACACATGGCATGCACGACTCAGATGGAAAGTGGGTATGAGCCCCTTAATAGATCCGGGTCCGGACCCGGTTCTCAGGCAAACACTTGGCATGTAGGGGGAAGTCTTGAACTCCCTTTCCGGATTTGGGCCAATTCTTAGGTGGACACATGTAATGCACATGCTTGGATGGAAAGCGAGTCCAATCCGCTTAACAGATTTGGGTTTGGACCTAGTTCTGAGATGGACATGTGGCATGCAATGGAGAGTCCTAAACTCCCCTTTAATGTGGAAGTATAGAGATTAGTATTCCCAGCAATTTGAATAATTTGTTTTAAGCACTGAAGCGTTTTTACTACTGTCTTGAAGGACTTGTTTAAGTTAGCTGGGAAATTGATGACATGTTTTATGACATGCCATTTAATATCTTTCAATAGAGGTACTTTTTTTCTATCTCTTAACGCTTCCTATCCTTTGGCCCAAGTGTACTCGGTTTGGGTCCAATATTTATGGTTTCACTTTTATAATATGGTAGCTAGCTCAGACATTTTAAAATATTTGGCTTTATGTCCACATGCAATTCAGATTGAGCACATTGGTGTAACTACTTTCAACGTTTGAGAAATGATTTTAATTCTTGAATTGCATTTTTTTTTCTGTACATGATATTAGTTTGTATCGGCGAAAGCTAGAAATTAGCATGATAACAAGCATCTATTTGTGCATTGAGCTTAAGAGATTCATTTTTTTCTCGTCCTATCAATTTTTGCTTGTGCTTTATAGACTATAGTAAAATATTCTTCCAATCCTTTATTGTGATATGTAGCCATGCTGCCTTAGGTGATCTTTTTTTAGAGTGCAGGCCTTGGTGCAACAGTAAGATTGCTCTATTGTGACTAGACCTGCTCAACAGGGCAAGCTGGGTTGGGTACGGGTTGGGCTCAGCCTGAGGTATAATTAATTTTAGACAATCTCGGGCCCGGTCCTGTCTTCGGGCTTACTTCCCAGGCCCAAGCTTGGTACTTATTCGGGCTGAGTCTTGGGCTTCTGGACGGTGGTTTTAGGATGGCGAGAGAGGTGGTGGAGACTCAACGGGGTGATCTGTTTTGAGAGAGATGGAATAGTGGTTTTAGGATGGTGACCCGATACTTTGCTCTAGACCTCAACAGCCATTGGTCTTCTCCATGTTGAAGTTTTGCCTTGGTGGAGACCCACTTTGGGATGGATGTGGGGATCCGTTGGTAAAGATCACTACTCAACAGTGATGTCAAGCTTCAATAGGTCCTTGTTGGCCTAGAAGAAAAATGATGGCATGGTGAGGGGGAGATGGCTTTGATGACGACAATGCTACAGTTGATGGCACGGAAAGCGTTGGAGTGAGAAGAGAAGAAGGGCCACGGAATGGGAGAAGAAGAGGTGGAGAGGGTCACTGCTGCAGCTGAGATGGGAGAAGAGGGGAGAAGCGACTGTTGATGATCTGCGAAGGAGATGATGTGAATGGCGATCTTGAGGATGAGCAGATTCCTTTCCTCCTCCCCAATTCCCGAAAGTGGCGGACTGGCAACTCAAGCCTCAAGTGGTCAACTGAACCGGGCCAGTAATAACTTACTGACTCTGAACAAGGCAACCTATTAACTCAATTGAACCGGTTTTGGGCTGGGTCGATGTAAACCCGAGCCCGGCCTATTTAATGGGCGGGCTAATTTCAAGCCTGATTCGACTCGCCAGGCTTAAAAACCATGACCAGGCCCATCCAAAATTCTCCGGGCTTGGCAGGCTGGGCGGGCCTCCCACCATTTGAAAAGGTTTAACTGTGAGGTTTGAAATATAGAAATAGCTTTTTTGCATGCGGGGGTTAGGGCTATGTACGTCTGACCCTCTCAAGATCCGACAATGGTGGGAGCCTCATGCATAGGGACGCCTTGTTTTTTTTTTTTATAAGTCTCAGGTCATCTCCTTTTTTTTTTTTTTTTAGTTAAAATCTTGGATTGACATCTGGTATTCTCTTGGCATTGTCCATTTGTGATTTTAATATACACAAGAATGCACTATCTTGGCTTGTTCTCTATTACTTTAGCCTGCAGGGCCTCTATCTTTAACTTTCTGTAATATGCTTCTGACTGTTATACCTAATTTTGTATCCTGGGCTGAACACTCTCAAATATGCTCTATGTTCTTACCTGTACTTGCTTTTGTGCAACTAATGTTGCTTCCAAATTTTATTGGTTCTATTTCCCTTGTATAATTTTAGTCATTTCCTTATGGATTTGTGAAACAGGCATGTATAATAGTAGAATTAATGAACATCCATTAGAATTTCCCCAGTAATGATTAGTTTGGATTTTGTTGTTGTTGATATTCTCTTGTTTTGTCTACCCACCCCCGGTCTCCCCCTGCGAAAAAAAAAAGGTAAAAAAGATAGGGAGAGATTCTCTGTTCGTAATTATGGCGTTCTGTTAGAAGACTACTTGGAATCCATGCCTTCCAGATGTAAGCATGTTGATTTTGTTTCTTTGTATTTTTATTGTCCAATATAACTTAAGGTTCTGAGTCATTGCTGATTTGTATTAACAATTTGCCAGTTTGACTCCCTTCTATGGAACAGCTTTGTTCTTTTCTTTTTTCCCTCTTCTAATTGTTGATGCTATATAAAGGATTTTCATATTACATCTGATTAATATTTCTTGATAATATCTTTTGTCATGCAGCTCTGAATGAAGCACTGACTGCAGAGGTCCAGCGTCTGAAACTTGCTGCTGGAGAAATTACTGAAGCTCCCCTTTCAAAGAGCATGAATCAGCAAATGTCATTGAATCCTCAGTTGTTTCAACTGCAGCACCGGCAGTCACAACAGCAGCAGCATCAGCAAGCTACCCAGATTCCTCTCTTTCAGTTGCAGCCACAGCAGCGGCGGCAGCAGCAGCAGCACGCTGATGCTACTGCAAAACTTGAATCAAACAAATAATTTGAAGCACTACAAATACCATAGAAAACAAATCAAAAGGTGTTGCATTTGGTTCTGTTTTGTCATCTTTAATTTCAGTTCACAGTCTGAAGTCAAACATCTCCATGCTCCTATATGCATATAGCATATTTACCAGCAGGGTAGTAATTCTGTTATTCAAATATGTGGTCAGTAGGTTTATTTTAATGGGAGAATTAATTGTTTTGTAACTAGATGCTTATTTGTTGATGTTATTGGACAAAATAGCTTTTAGAGGAAAATGTTCTCTTATATGTACGATAGTAATATTGTAGTACTTAGTCATGGAGTAATTAATTGTTTGCATGGTGGTTACATTTCTGCCAAATGTTCATGCTTTCAAAAAACTTGGTGTGAGGATATGTGTAGGCATGCATTTAGTTTTACATTGGCTATGCATGGGTAGATCTTGAGTGCTTGTACGAAGTTAAAAATTTAATAATATTTTTTGATTAGTTTTTTTGGGAGAGATTTTAAGTTGTTATAAATAATATCAGAACTTATATAGACTTAGAGATAAGGATCTATTTGGGTTGATCATGGGTCGATCATAATGCTTGTTAATAGATTTGAATAAATTTGGATATTTAACCTGATGAGGATGTTAAGTGATAACCCACGTGGTCATGTGTTTAGTTTTTTATCGGCTATGCATTAGGTAGATCTAGTTTTTTTTGGATGAGGTTATAGATTGTTATACTTAGAATTTTGCATGTTTTTTATATTAAGTCATGATACATAATAGTTTTTTTGTGTTTTGCTAGCTTAAACATGAAGTATGATTGGTATTCTTTTTTTTTTTGGCTAAAGCAGGTATTTCATATAGTACGTGTACGAATATATTCAATAAAGTCATAAAACAAAAGATCATGGAGTTTCCGGGGTAATTCTTCCTCTTTGGTTTTTATGGTACTCTCGGAATGGTTGGCCACATAGGCAATCACCTTAATTCGCAGCCCCATTTCTCTCTAAGTGCATGCCTAGCTTGAAAGGTTCCTCTATCTCTAACCGTCATCTAGATATCCTGAAGTAAGAGATGGTCCATGCCAATACCACTCGGGCTCTTCTGGATCCAACTGATCACCGTGCTTGAGTCATCCTTCAAGATGATTAAGCTGGCTTGTAGCACTTGCTGTGCATGTCGAAAGTCTGCCCAGGCAGCCTTTAGCTTCACGCTGAAGATCGAGATGTCAAATAGCTGGTAGCTGCTATTTAAGTAATTGTATGGTTGGTACCTATTTAAGTGATTGTACGGTTGTCAATTAGGTCACATCGAATAATGCTACAGGGAAGAATTGGGAAGGTTCGGTCAACAATCATGAGCCGTTTGTGTATTGCATGATGGCCCGTGATTGGGCAGCGCCACCATATGTGCTGTCCCATGTATCACTTGGAGCTGTTGTTCAGAACATGGAAGGACTGTGTGATTGCATGTTCGAGCTGACCACTTCAACCCTGATCTTTACGTATTCCTTCTGGTAGCTGTGTAGCTATGTTTCGCAGGATACCATCCTGTCTAGAATCCTCTAATGTGTTGGTAATTAAACAAATTTATTTGTGGTAAGTTTAAAAAACCGACAACATAGTTCATGATTTTCTTTTTTTTTGTGGCTTAAAGAAATAATGTTCAACCTGGACTCAGTTAACAACTTAAAATTCACACCCTTCAAATAAAAATAAAATAAAAAACTTAAAATTCACCAGCAGAAAACCAGGTTTCTTGCCTCCGCCTTTCTCTCTCTCTCTCTCTCTCTCTCTCTCTCTTCTTGCTCCTTTCCTTTTCTTGTCTCTCCTTTCCTGACTTCGACTTGGCTAGACTGGGGAGGGGGTGCGTGTTGGGGTTCTTCTTCCCAATGCTCAAGATCAAGGAGGAAGGGACAAGGAGAAGGAAGAGGGAAGAGAGGAAAGACAGAAGAGGGGAGGAGGGGCCGGTGGGGTGGTCGAGTATAGGTGGTCATCGGCAGCAGGCGACGGCCAGAGGGGAGGAAGGCCGAGAGAGCCCTCGGGTTGAGTCTGGAACAAGGGAAAGGGAAAACTTGATTCGGCTAAGCAGAGGGAAGGGACTTTACCGGCAAGCGACGAGGCAACCGATCTCGGTCGAGGGTAGCTCAGTTTGGCTGTCAAGCGACGACGGCGGCGGTGGCACTTCCAACGACCAAGTAGATCTCGAAACAAAAGGCAAAACAGTTTTCACCGAGAAGTCTTCGGACAACACTCGGCCGGGGTGGCATGCTGGCTACCGGAGAAGGGGAAGGAGGGAGGAGAGGGAGAAGACAGAGAAGAAGGCTTGGTAGAGGATTGTTCAGAGGGTTGGAGATTTTATTGGGGCTTTCCCAACGGCTCACCGCCGCGATTCCCGCGGCGGTTGAGCATGATCCGCGGCGCCTCCACTCCCGTCTCGCCTCCGTTACCCCAAGGAAGAATGTTGGCGGAGGCCTGAGGGGCTGAGTTAATGTTGGCGGAGGCCTGAAGGGCCGAGTCAGTCCTACCGCCTGCCAACGTGGATGCGCTGGAGAAGTAGGATGGGGTATACCACTAGGGGGTCCCTGAACTTACTGGTGAGAGCCTATCGGAGTCCGGAGTCGGACGAGGCTTAGTCGGAGTCGACTCGTGGCACTATGAGCCCCTGCGCTAGTTTAAGGAAATAAAATTGCGCCTTCACTAATACCTGCAGATTTTGGTGTAATGGTAGCGCTTGATTCTGACAATTGGAATCAGAGCCATAGTTCTCAAGTTCGAAAGCCAGGCATCACGTTGGGGGAGGGGGATTGTTGGCGGAGGCCTGAGGGACCGAGTCAATATTGGCAGAGGCCTGAAGGGCCGAGTCAGTCATGCCGCCTGCCAACGTAGATGCGCTGGAGAAGTAGGGCGGGTTATACCACTAGGGGTCCCTTGAACCTACTGGCGAGGCCCTGTCGGAGTCCAGAGTCGGGCGAGGCTTGGTCGAAGTCGACTCATGGCGCTATGGGCCCCTGCGCTAGTTTAAGGAAATAAAGTTGCGCCTTCACTAATACCTGCGGGTTTTGGTGTAATAGTAGCGTTTGATCCTGACAAAGAAGACCAGGGGAAGAAGACCTCGATCTCTTCTTCGGCCATGGTTTGAAGCCTGTTTGTTCCGCCGGCTTCGGCCCAATAGGCACAAAGTCCAATCGGCCCATTTTGGGCCGGATATTACATTGATACTCTAACACAATAGTTATTAGTCGAATTTTTTGCAAGCTTACCATGTTTGTTTTTTTTTTATTATTATTGAATGGGAGGTTGTGCCACCCTTTGTTTTAAGAATTATGTACATATTGGATTGCTTCGTCAGCGATATGATGCTGGTTGGACCCATAGGTTGGACCCATAGATATTGAGAGATGATGTAAGGATCTAGGTGAGGATTAGAAAAGAACTAATTTTCAACCCTTAAAAAAAACAACCGAAGACACGAGTTTGTAGATTTGGGACTTCAACTATCTCGTTCTTTCTGAGTAGCGTGCTTTGTTGTCTTTTCTTTTGCATGGAAGTCATGCACGTAGGCTTTGTTGCAAGCTTACCGTTGACGTTCTTTACATTCAGTTGGACCAAAGCGCACCAAAAGACCTTCAACAAATTACTTGGAAGTAAGTATTTCGTGGCATGCTTCACTGGGTGGCATCTCCTCTGAGACTGACGGAAGCAATCTTGAATTTTAATTCAGGTGGAGTTCCATGGAAGCAAAAAAATGCTTTTGGCTTGAGAAAACCATCCAATTGGATTACACCTTCCCATCGAGAATACTACACCTTTATGCGAGATATTATTGATCTCCGTAAAGACTACCTTCTCGATCGTTGCAATTATTTGAATGAAAATCATGAGTGCGGTGACCATCTTGACGAATTCTATCACGATAATTACCATTATGATGATTTCTATCATTATCCTTTGCTCTCATTATGTTGAAATCACTGCTCGTCCCAAAAGCTTAAGTTGATAGGATGAGATAGATTTATTTATAGATTTTATATTTTCTTACAATATATACTTGGTCAGTTTGACTGTTATTCATAGTCATGCTAATTGCTGCAACTTGATGAGAGAGATTTGCATGCAACTCTTTCATCTCCTTAATCTGTTGAAAAATCAAATTATTTTGTACTTCCAACTGATTATATTTTTAAACTAATCAGGGTCAAAATTGATGGACGGATACCAAGATAATAGGAACCCAACTTCTATCAATAGTATTTTCAGTAGGAAAAAAATAGAAGAAAAAAAATAAGGATTGCTCTGCCATTTAGAGGAAGTTCAAAATCTCCAAAGCTAGCAAATTTTATTAAATGAATACTAGAACCCCTAAGCTCAAGATGCTTGCCTATTTATACTATAATATAGCATATCTAAGAAAAAAAAAAAGATAAATTCTAAGAGATTAAATAGATAGATGGATATCAAGATGATAGGAAGCAATTCCTATCAAGAGTATTTTTCGTAAAAGAAAATAGAAGAAAAGGTAGGAGTAGAATTGCTCGACCATTTCGAGCAGGATCAAAAACTCCAAAGTTGGCAAATAAATACCCAAACCCCTAGGCTTTAGGTGCCTACCTATTTATTGTATAATATAGCATATCTAGGAAAAAAAAGATTAAATAGCTGGATGGATATCAAGATGATAGGAACCCAATTCCTATCAATAGTATTTTTAGTATAAAAAAATAGAAGAAAGGTGAGGAAGAATTACTGGACCATTTTGAGGAGGATCAAAAACTCCAAAGTTGGCATATTTTATTAAATAAATCCCCGTACTGCTAGGCTAGGTGCTTATCTATTTATAGTATAATATAGCATATCGAGGGAAAAAAGGAGATTAATCCTAAGAGATTAAATAGATGGATGGATATCAAGATGATAGAAACCCAACTCCTATCAATAGTATTTTTAGTAAAAAAAAATAGAAGAAAAGGTAGAAGAAGAGTTGACGGACCATTTCGAGAAGGATCAAAATCTCTAAAGCTGGTAAATTTATTAAATAAATACCCCAACCCCTAGGCTCAAGGTGCGCTCACCTATTTATAGTATAATATAGCATATCTAAGAAAAAGAAAAGAGACTAATCCTAAGAGATTAAATAGATGGATGGATATCAAGATGATAGGAACCCAATTCCTAACAATAATATTTTTAGTAAAAAAAATAGAAATAAAGATAGGAGAAGAATTGCTTGACCATTTTGAGGAGGATCTAAATCTCCAAAGCTGACAAATAAATACCTGAACCCCTAGGTTTTAGGTTGATGCAGGAGCATGGCACATGGATTCAAGGAGTCCTTGTGTGTTTAGGAGTTCTTGCACTATAAGGAGTCCTTATGTGGGTATGAGTCCTTGTGTGACTAGCAGTCTAGTTAATTTGGGTCTTAAATTGAGTTGTAATTTTGTTGATTTGAATCTCCTATTGAGTTTACGTAATTGGTTGCCAAGTGGCACCTAATTGAGTCCTTGTATTGGAATGCCAAGTGACATCATTCTAGGGTCCACGCCATAGGTTGAATGGGTCAAAGCCAAGTGGATTTCCACACTTCATGAAAAAGCAATCCTTGACTTGGTCAAAGGTTATCGAATTGCCAAGTGTCTCCACGTGTGGAAGGATTAGGATTGAAAAGTTATTTTGACTTGGTCAAATCCTAATTTAGTTAGGAGTTTAGTCACGAGACTTAATCTGAGTTTTGTCATAAAATTAATTTCTTATTTTGCTCCAACACCCTATCTATTTAAAGGGTGGAATTGTGGATGTTGAAGAATAAAGGAGAAATCTTTTGGTGTGCAATTGCTTGAGTTTGAAGAGGCGAGAGCCTTCTATTCTTCCCCATTGGTGAGATGACAAGGGACCCTACTTCTTCCTAGGTGAGACGCCAAAAAACCTCTTGGGTTTTGAATGTAAGTGTGACTCTTATATTCAGCACATAGTTATGTTAGTTCCTAGTTATTTCCATTGCCATTGTTACTTGTCATTGCTATCATATTCCCATCGTTGCATTTATCCGCCTCCATCAGAAAATTTCGTAAGTTTTATATTACAAACATAGGCCATAGACCCTTCATAACACGTCCTCATAGCACATAACCAAGTCATCTCATTAGAAAATTTTATTGGAAGAATTCTGCTGCAAGTTTTAGGCCGCACCACAGCCTTTTCCTTTTCCTACGCCGTCAATTGGTATTAAAGTAAAGTCCTATACCAAAGCATAGTTTCCACCTTAATTTCGTAGATCTCCATCCCTCTGCCATTCCTTCACAACATCCCACCTTCAAACAGCAAGTCACCACGCCCCCATATCATCACGTCATCCAAGAGTCCCACATCGACTAGAAGTCTGAATTTCAGCAAGCCTGAAATTCTATTATTGCTGCCACCACCATCTTCCATCTTCAAGTAACCCTGTTTTCCTTCAACATGAGTACTTGAAGTGGATGCCCTTACAACATCGGCCAACCACCATCAGGGGACATAGCCGAACTCATCCGACAGATGGCCGCTATGAACCAAAAGTTGGAGGACCTTTGGGCGCATACAATGCACAAACAGTCGGAGGATGATCATAGCGTGCAAGGTGACGCTGAAAATTCGGATCCAACTGACCCCATTGCTGATGATCCTTTTCCTAGGGTACTCCCACCTAGACATCTACCTCGTGGCCCACAAGCGCCAACACCAGCAAACCCACGCATGGGTATGCATCATGGGAACCAACAATGGCAATAGCAACACCATGATCCTTATGACTTCGACGATATATCAAAAAGGGTACGTGTTAAAGTTTCAGATTATAGCGGTAGTCTAGATCCAAATAGCTTCCAGGATTGGTTGTTATCCCTCGAAAATCACTTCGAATGGTACAACATATTCAGCGAAAAGAAGGTTCGCTTTGTAAAGATGAAGCTCAAGGGACAAGCTCGAATATGGTGGTAGGAGGATATGTTGCCCAAAGGTGCAGCCCAAGAAGGGGAGGAGGGTGGTGAATTGGATCTTTTAAAATTAATAGCGTGAAGTGAATGAGTTACAGTTACCCTCTAGTAACTTGTAGATTTAGCAGCGGAATTAAAGTTGCACAAATAAAGCAGTGAATAAGATGAGGAAAGCAGTTAAAAATATGCAGTGGAAGAAGAGAGATAAATCACACACACAAACATCAGAATTTATAGTGGTTCGGTGCACTCCCAGCACCTACATTCACTCTCCAAGCCTAGCTTGAAATTTCACTATAACCCAGCAGATTACAACCTGATTGTTTCCGGGCTCACAATCAAAAATCCAGTTGGTTTTTCCAGACAACCAACCGAAAACCTATCACCATTTGTTTTTCCGGGCTCACAAACAACTCAGTTGGTTTTCAGATAAATCAACCAAAAACTTTACATTGTTTGTTTTTCCGGGCTCACAAACAATCCAATTGGTTTTCCAAGGCAACCAACCAAAAATCTTACACCGTTTGTTTTTTCGGGCTCACAAATAACTTAGTTGGTTTTCATACAAACCAACCAAAAATCTTTTTTTAGCAACTTCCAATCAAGGCTTGGAAGAGCTTTTACAAGTTTAAGATGAATGAAACCGTTACAACAATAATTAATCCAAATAAATAAATATTGTAACCAGAAAACTTAAAGCTTCAGAGTATATAGAATGAATCGATAAAAATAAAGGCTGAAGCCGATGAAGAAATTGGCTGTGGAAGAATGTCCCAATGCTTGAACACCAGCTCTTCTTGATGCAATGAGAAGCTCGACTAATTTCCTCACAGGAGCAAGTTTCAGATTAATGCCGGTGAGGATGATGAACTGTTTAGCTTTTTCTTCTCCTTTCTTTTGTGGAAACTTTTGTTTCTTGATAGAATCTTTTTTTCTTTCCTTGTTGTTTTCCTTCTAAGATTTTCTTGAATTTATAGACGAGTTCTTCAGAGGAATTTGAATTACTTTCTTTCCATTCCATTCTGATGGGAATCTTTTTTGTTACAGAAGAAGACAAAAGTTGTTGCAAGCTTCCCGTTGTGGTGGTCCCAGCAGTACAGGGGTCGACTCATGTAACTCAGGGATTGACTCATGTTTATCATGGGTCGGCACTTCAAGATATTGAGATGGCTCTTGCTGTGGTAACTTCAAAGGGTCTACTCTTTAACCTTAAGGGTCGACTCATCTTCTTCAGGAGTCGCCTTTTTAAACACAAGGGTCGACTCATCCAATAATTTTTCTGTCTGACGCTGAGACTGAACTTGAGTCGACTCTTCAAACACAAGGGTCGACTCTTCAATTTTAGAGGTCGACTCATTTGGAACAAGGGTCGACTCTTCAAACTTTGTCTCAGGCGGTAAAAGCTATCTTTTTAATTTGAACTACATAAGGGTCGACTCATTGACTATGCCACTTGAAGAAAACATGCCAGAGTCAACTCAAACTTATCCTGTTTGCTTAGGGATCGACTCAAATTTTTCAAACAGAAAACTTTAGACTTCATCTTTGATCTCCATGGATTGGATTAAGATCATTTTCTTTTAGAACATATCCAATAAAGTATTTGTGATGAATTAATGATTTTGCAGTGCTTCATTTCTTCTGATTTTCTTGACTTATAAAACTTCACAATTAAGTCAACAATCATTAGTACACAACATTATCTCAAGTGTTTTGTAATCATCAAAATTCATCCTTTAGGGTTGACAATCTCGCCCTTTTTGATGATGACAAAATCATTGAGTCTAAAAAAATTTTACAATAAATTTCAGAGCAAATATGACATTCAGAGATATATGCATAATTTCAATAAGTTGAGGAGAAAATGTCCCCTATCAGTTACAAACATTTAAATTATGCAAAGTTCTTTTTCTTCTTCTTTTCTTAATGTTTTTCATATATAATACCATTATATATATATATATTACCATTTAATTCTCCCCCTATATATTACCATTAGTGTAGAGATTGGAATTCTTTTCACATTTCTTAGATTGGAATTATTTTCTCATTTCTCCCCCTTTTTGTCATCAATAAAAGGAAGGAAAGGAAATATAATTTCAATTTCTCTGTTTTTGAGCTTAAACATCAAGGATTAACTAACAGGTGTGTTAAGGAGAGAGGGTATCAGACTCAATATATTTTTAATGTATCAGAGCAACATACAATTTAAGAAAATGTATATTTCAAGAAAAATAAGTATTCATTGCAATTGATAAATGAAGTACACTTGATAAATCAAAAAGATATAATTGGTATCAATTGGTATCAGTCAGCATACATTGTACCAAAAAGATATGAAACAAAGCCCAATACAAAGTTATGTTTTGAAAACATGGGGGTTCAGTCTAGGTTCAGTCTAGGTTTAAGGTTTTGAAGATGAAGGTCGAGACTGATCTTTCTTTTGCTCTTCCATCAGCTTATCCATCTTGTTGTTCAATGCCGAGATAGAGCCAGTAAGCTGAGTGTGTTCTTCTTTCAGTTCTTATATAGAACCTTGAACATAATTTCCTTGATCCTCAGTTGTTCTTCAATTTCAGTAATTCTTCTTTGCTAATTAGCTGCCAGTTGTCTTAATCCTTGTAGTTCAGCCTTTACTTCTTGGGTCAAATTAGTGAGATCATGGACTTTGCTAAAATAGACTCCAGAATTAATTGGTGCTGTAATGATGTTGTCACTAATGGCTTTTAACTGCCACTTCTCAAGTCGTAGTGGAGGATCTGATGGTCTTTTAATTGGAGGAGGTTGACTGACTGGTGGCTATTTTGGAGGTGCTTGAGTAGGGATTCTTTTATCTTTAAGTAGTGTTGGAGTGTCTTGACCACTTTCATCCTGATTTTTTTTCCCTTTATAAATCCATTTGCCCTCAATTTTGACAAATCCCATTCTCTTCATGTCATTGTAGACATATGAATACAATAATTCCTTCTTGGTCTCCCCTTCTAAGTTCAAATTGAAGTAAGTGAAGACTAATGTCAGAACCATACCATAGGAAAGTGAAGCTCCTTTTCTCTGTCCTTGAGCTTCCATGTATCTAATCATTAAGCAGGGTAGGTTCAGTGGTAGTCCTTGAATAACATATTGCATTATTACTAGTATGTCTTTTTCTGAGACATGATCAAATTTTTCTATCTTTGGAAATAGCATTTTGTTAATCATTTGATGCAACAGACGCATCTTTGCATTCAGTTGATTGACACTGACTTCAGTCCAATCTTCTGTGACTTCTCTATTCAGAATGGTGCTTATCCCTTCGTTCCTAGTCTCTAAATGATCTCTATTCTCTCCATCATTTGGAATTCGAAGAGCATCTATGAGAATCTCTTCTGTAATCAAGATAGAAATATCTTTAACCTTGGACGAGATCTGGCCTTGTCCAAATCTAGCATTGTTGTAGAACTCTCGTACCAAGTTTGGATAGGTCGGCACATTCAGTGAACATAGTTATTTCCAATCCATTTCCTTTAGATTTTGACCTAATTGGAAGTTTTCCTTCTCCAAAAACTCGAAATCCACTCTTCTTCTGGTGGAGACATTTCTTATGGAGAGGGGACCTTGCATTGAAATGAAAGATGGAGGTGACAGAAGGGCCGAATCGGGCTGAGATGGCGGCATTTCTTGTCTTTGTGAATTCACGGCTTTCTCTGCCCTAGCCTTCGTTCTCCTCTCAGTTTGCGGAGTGGTATTCTTCCTCTTTGGTATGGATGTGAGTTGCTTTCTTCTCACCATTGGAAGATCAATCGGGACCTCGAAATGGTTTTCTAGGATTTTTGGAGGTTTTTGTTTGAAAGAGTGTTTGAAGACTGAAAACGTTCTAAGGAAAATGAAACGTTTCAGGTTCAACATTTCAGAGAGAGAGCGTTCTTAGAATCCGTTTCAAATAGTTCCACTTAAGTCGACTCATTCAACTTATGAGTCGTCTTTTGTAGATTAGGGGTCGACTCTTTTAACTTAAGAATCATCTCCTGTAGGTTAGGGATCGACTCTTTTAACTTAAGAGTTGTCCCTTACTACATGAATCAACTCCTTATTCATATAAGTAGTCTCTTCAATCAGTTCAAGAGATAAAATATTTTTTAATAAGATTTAAAAATCGATTACAAACTACATATCAAATCAACTAAAATTCAACCAATAATAGTCAATCAAAATATGCAATTTAATATTCATAATCAGTCATCAAAATAGATCACAAATGTATAATTCTCCTCTAAATTTACACTTAAATTTACACAAAACTTCTTCATTAAGAGGTTTAGTGAAAATATCTGCAATTTGTCTATCAATATTTATAAATTTTATTTTTATATCCCCATTTTGAGCATGATCTCTTATGAAATGATGTCTGATTTCTATATGTTTGGATCTTGAGTGTTATATGAAATTTTTAGTCAGATTTATGACACTAGTGTTGTCACATATTATAAGAATTTTATTTTGTTTTATGCCATAGTCCTTGAGTTGTTGCTTAATCTATAGGATTTGGGCACAGCAACTTTTTGCAGCAATATATTCAGCCTCAGCTATAGATAATACTACGGAATTTTGCTTCTTGCTTAACCAAAAGATTAAGTTTGTTCTAAAAAATTGACAAGTTTCACTTATACTTTTTCTGTCTAATCTACAACCAGCAAAATCAGTATCTGAATATCCAATTAAGTCAATTGTAGATGTCTTAGAATACCATAAACTTAATTATTGAGTTCCTTTTAAGTATCTTAATATCCTTTTAACAGCAATTAAGTGTGATTCTTTAGGATTTACTTGATATCTTCCACATATACAAATACTATGCATTATATCAGGTCTATTTGCTGTAAGATAAAGTAAAAATCCAATCATTCCTCTATGCAGCTTTGAATCAAAGGATTTACTATGCTCATCTTTTTCTAATTTATAAGAGAGGCTCATAGGAGTACCTAATGGTTTTGAATCTTCCATACCAAACTTCTTTAAGATTTCTTTTGTATATTTGCTTTGGCAGATGAAGATTTTGTCTCTTGTTTGCTTGATTTGGAGTCTAAGAAAGAAGTTAAGTTCATCCATCAAACTCATCTCGAACTCACTTTGCATGAGCTTAGCAAATTCTTCACATAAACTTTTATTAGTAGCACCAAAT
>JAOXJJ010000438.1:7464630-7478972 GCA_025769935.1 Phoenix roebelenii
CCGCCACCCATCGACCCACTCCGGAGCTCCTCCTCCTCGGCTGAGTGATCGCCCCCGGGTCCAGTTTCCAGCAACAGGAGGAAATGCGGGAAGGCTGGAAATCCGCTGCTGAGAATGCAGGGTAGGCGGATCCCGGTTGGCCGCGGGATGCTCGGACACGAGTTTCAACTGTGAACAGCTGGGAGGTGAAGCGGAATCGGTGGAGCAGGCGGACAGCTGGGAGATGATCGCGGGATGATCACGAAAGATTGCTCGCGAGAGAAGAAGCTCGGACGCCATGGATCTGAGACTCCGGAAGATCGCTGATGCTGGGGGATCTGATGCGGGTTCGGAAGAAGAGCTAGGAGGCAGGAAATGGTAACGGATGATGCGTGGGATCCTGAGATCTGGGAGGTGATCGCGGGCTGCTGGGAGGGGCTGATACGGGTCCGGAAGCATGGGATACGGGGTCGCACGCTGAAGAACGGAGATGGAGGAAGCTGGGAGGCACGATCGCGGGTGCTTCACAGACGGCTGGGAGACGCATGAGGCAGATGAAATCTGGATGACCGGAAACAAGGGATGCGGGAGATCAGATCACGGATGGCTGGATATCTTATCCGAAAGTTGATTCGAAAGGGGTGCATGGCTGAATTGCGATTGCGGAATCTGGGATGTAATCGCGGGAGATGAAATCTGGGAGGCTCGTGGACGTTGGGCAGAAGCTGGGACACGGACGGATGAGGTTTGAATGCTGAAGCGCAAGCTCCTTCAAATGCACACCTGAGATTGTGCACGAGAGCCGGGATGCATGGACACAGCCGGATTGGGGCTTGTACGCTCGGGCTCGCTGAATAAGAATCATGTACTCTGTTCTCCAGTTGGGAAGATGCATTCTTTTTAGATAATTATATATAAAATAATGATAAAAATTATAATAAGTGCTAAGGATAATATTTAATCATACATTAGGTTAAGTTAATTGGTACTTAGATCTCATTTTTGTGCTCTCATCATCGGGGTATCATTGGAGACACATACAGGAGGCGGACTTCGTCCATTGGCAATCATGCGCCCTTATTCGGAGCAGGACGAAGTTGGAGATAGAGATACCCATAGGTCATTTTTTGGATTCTCCGACCTAGAAATAGGTAAAATATTAAAATTATTTGAAGCCAAAGTGGTATCCTGTACCTTTTGGAGATATTTTGATGGCTCTCGAGCTTCGAAGTCCCTCAGGACTTGGCTCAGCACCGACCTTCTGAGGTTGGCCTTTGGAGCTCGGTCTTCTGAGCTCAGTCTTCGGAGCTCGTTCTGTATGAGCTCGGTCTTCTGAGCTCGGCCTGCATGAGCTCGGTCTACATGAGCTCGGCCTACGTGAGCTCGGCCTGGATGAGCTCGGCCTTCTAAGCTCGGTCTGCATGAGCTCGGCCTGCATGAGCTCGGTCTTCTGAGCTCGGTCATCATGAGCTCGGCTTGCATGAGCTCGGTCTGCAAGAGCTCGGCCTGCATGAGCTCGGCCTGCATGAGCTCGGACTTCTGGGCCATGAGAGGATTTAACTTCATAGTAATTTCTTGGGGTGGAATCTCCTGTGAATCTAGTCAGAGGAGCGCTCATCCTTTGGAAGGCATTACAAAATAAGGCGTCAACCGAGCTTTCATTATGTACTAAAATCTTTTTTAAAGTCTTGCAATAATGAAGGAAATAGCTACAGCGTCATCATAAAGAGGGCTCAACACCCTTTTGGTCTTCAACGGAAAAGGAGATGACTTTCACAGTGCACGGATGCTTTGAGGAAGCTCCTTCTTCTGAGCTTCATGATCACAGACAAAACAACTCAACCGACCTTGGAGGATAAGTGCCATCACGAAGCTCGTAGCAATCCTCTGTATCATGGCCATGATCTCGGTGGAAGTGGCAGTACTTTTTCGAGTGCTTCCGCGACTCTATCGGTCGCATCCTTAATGGAGGTCGGAGGTAGCCCCGACCCTCAATCTCCATGAAGATCTCTGCTCGGATGGATGTAAGGGGAGTGTATGTCTGAAACTTTTGGAGAGAAGACCTCGAGTGAGCTAGGCTCTTGAGCCAAGGAGGCTCTTTCTCATGCCAAGGGGATATGTTGCTTGCTTGGGAGCGCTCCTCGTGGCGCATCTTCTGCATCTTGGCAGGTCGTTCGACTGCCTCCCGCCGAGAGACCATGGCTTCCTCAGCCTTGGCATATTTGCGAGCTCGGGCCAACATTTCAACAAAGTCGGCGGGGAAGCTCTTCTCGATGGCTTTCCTCATAATTCTTAGAAAGCTCAAAAATTTAAAAGCTAGAAAAAATTATAAGAGCATAAAATGGCATGTGGATTTGTGTAGTAGAAGCTGCACCCATGGCCCATTAGGAAATCCATCGTAATTTAAATTCAATTCCTTAGCTACAGAGTGGGGTGGCCAAAGTGGGTTTTTTATTTTTTTTGTGGCTTTTGCCGGGAAGGACGTTCATGGATTTGGGTTTGCCATGAATGGAATTTTGGGGCTGAACCATCAAAATTATAAGATTTTCAGATCCTTAAGGATCATAATTGATGGTATGGACTTTGGTTTTGAGAGCAGTATTGTTGATTTTTCATTAGGAAGAATCTGTGGCCAAATGTTCTTGAAAACATTCTTGCTTTTACAAAATATATGTACAAACACATATACAAATAGATGAACATGTATACATACATACATTTATACACGCATGCATATTGTTAAAGACTTCATGTTCATTGATATGCACAAATATTCATGCATGGAGGGTGGTTATCTTTGAGTGATTGAGTAGGGAATATTGATCTTCTAAATATTCAAGGAGAAATTACATTCCAACTCTCAATCTCTCTCTCGCGCGCGCGCGCTCGATGGTGTTGGCAGGGAAAGGTAAGATTGAGGCTTCTATCTTTCGAATAAGATACACATTATTGAGCATGATCTCTAGTATCTAAAATATTCGAAAGCAAAAGTGGTCTTGTTTTACAGGTCTTTTACCCGTTCACCAAGAAAACAAATGGACGTATCTTCTATTTAGGAATGGCATAATGGACATTGTCAACAATGCGACCATGCCACAATGGATTACAGGGAATGTAGACTTTGGCTCCACCCTATTGGTTATGATCAAGACATCTTAAAATATGTGTGGACCAAATTTAATCGAGTTCATGTGGTTTGAGACCACTAATTATCGGAAATCTCCTTCCGAGCCATTGAACTATATATCTATTCTACAATTAGCTAATGCATAGGTCGGTAAATTTCAAACAATGTGATCTTTATGCTGTTAAAATTTGAAATGGATAGATCCTCACCAATTGTAGAGTAGCCTCACACTTTATATCTATATGACAAAAACCCTTTGCCTCCTACTCCTATAAAGTGCACCTCTTGACAAAATCTTGTTTTGTCTTCTAGTGAAGGAGACCAGTGTCAATCTCATCTTAGAAATTTAATGGGTTTGTTGATCAATTTACCTTCATAGACAAAGTGCTATCATGAAGTGTTCTCTTTCATGAATCCAATATCATGTCTTGAAGTCCTCTTAGGTAGTGGTCTAACTAATCAAGTTCATAGCTTGTTGATACAAGTGAATGATCCAATGGTAACTACTATCATGATGGCAACCATTGACTTACCTGCATAATTAGCTCAAGAAACTATGATAATCTCTAAAACTCATTGGAAGAAATAAATATTTGCTTACATATTATTGTCCTAAAGTTCGCATAATCATCCTGTACGATAGTACTTAGTTTCTTCCCAATTTTATTTTGGCAGCTATTTGAATATTCCTTCTTCTTCTGCCATTCCTATTGAAATTACATCTAAATCAAAGATTTATCAGATTCTCTCTTTTAACTCCCTTCTTAGGCCTGCTGCAAGTTTCGAAGCCTTCAAAGTACAATCGATCATATCTTCTCTAACAACTAAAATCTTTCAAGCTCCAATGAAAGAGGTGCAAGAAAATTTGTGAGAAAATATTTGGTAAATTATGTTTTGGAGACATTGCATTTGCGAACACATGCATGCACACAAACACACCTGCACAAATATGCACATATGTGCATAGAAATGCACCAACCTCTACATGCAATGCGCACAGATGCGAACATGCACATAGAAATGAACACACAGTCTCTCACATGTACATGCTTGCAGACCGACATACTACAAACACACATAGACAAACACATGCTTCTACATTTCCCTTCAAGCTTGCATGCACAATCTTTAAATTACATGAACATCGATATGTCTCGATTTGCGAGTTGCAGCACACCAATTCCCACTAAATGTTAGTGCAGCTGCTAACTTATTTTCAACACAATCTTTTTGAAAAGTAATAATTCTAGTTGTCACTCATCTGCTTCTAGTTTGCCTTCTTTATGATACCCAACTTATGTTCTTGGACAAAAGATCCTCAATCATATAACTTTGGCAGCCTTTGCTGTCCTATAATATTCTTTCCCCAAGTCTCAAATGCATGCAACAACCAGAAGGTACTTAAATCCAAACAGACTTACTCACTTGGTCCTGTCTGTACGTCCAATTTCTATTAGATATGTCTTTGTGCAGTGTGATTGATTTGCATAATAATGCAAAACAGAGAAAACTGCAGACAGTATGTTATTTTTCTAAGCTTTGTCCTCCAAAGATTATGTTCATAATTCCAAGTCAGGACTCAACACCATCCTTACTTTACCAAATTATACAAAACATTCACAAATGGGATATATAATCACACTTTCTACTGAATGATGGTAGCTACACTTGTAACAGGAATAAATAGATATGGCTAGAGGCAACACTGTGTAGAGTCACCACATACAAAACTAGTATTTCTCATTGCAACTTCCAACATGTGATAGATTCCCTGCACATCCTTAATGATTTCATATGTTCCTTTTGAATACCTTCTGATGACAAATACCTTTTCTTCCAAGTGTGAATTTTAAGTTCTTCGATTAGTAACCTAAGCAAGAAAATATCGTCATGGCTGACCTTACACTGAGTGAAGTCAAAGCTTTCCAAAAAATTTTGTTCGTGTTTCATAATGGATGCATACTTCATGTTGCTGATCATTGACTCTTTGTTGCAAACATGTATGGAGGATTTAAGTTCATATCAATTATTTTCATCATGCATTTCCCATTACTTTTAGTGGCCTTTAATAGCCATTTTTCCTAGCATTTTAAATTGCCATAGAAGTATAACACATCGACATGGCACTACTATTGCATCTCTTTCCATTAAGATGTAATCTGAGGAGAGTTGGACTGGTACTGGTAAGCAGGAAAAAATCTACTTCATGAGAAATAATTTGGTTTCATCTACATGAAACTTTTTCTGCTAGTTTTCTCTGGCACCAAATTCAAGCTACGTCGTTATACATGAAAAGGTGGCATCTCTCTTCAAAGCATAAAAGGCTGCACCTTTTCTCCAAAGGCTGGAGCGTGAACAGGAAAATCCTATGAGTGAAGGTGTGCACAACAAACTTTAGTGAAGGATTCCTATTTCAGATGATCCATTAATGTCATCAGCTCTGATGGGTTGTGGTGAAACTTCTTAGGCTCTGTCACCATTTCAAAAACTTAAAATGAGACACTAAATGCTGTAAGCAAAAGCCAGCCTTTTTAAACATCAAAGTTTTCATGAGAGGCAATCGATTGCTAAATTGTAGCATGGGGACCGTTTTCTAACACTTTTTCTTTATTTCACATGGATTTCATTGCACGGCTGATAGGCTTTTTTGGCATGACGCCCCTACACAGTACAATGAATGGCACTGTTAAATTTTTGGGTTGATTTGCGTCGTGTTCAAGTTATTATGACTCTGAAGCTGTTGTTGCTAATTAGTACTGATGCCCACCACCAAAAGGAAGGCTGATTTGCATTGGTTGCAATTGTATACTCTCACTGAAGCTTTCAGTCTTTGCAGCTCTACTCATCCTTTCTGTAATTTTTTTTGATCAAGGGGTTGGATGGATGTGTTTCACGATACCGATTTCATGTTAAATGCTGAATCTTATACCATCCCTGATAAATTGGATGACTTCTGTTGATCAGATATGTGATCTTATTTTCTCTTAGTAGTTATCAGCACTGTTTAATTTTTCTCACTAGTTCAATTTAAAGGCAAGAGGGCCACACAACAGCCTAGCCGGATAGCCCATCCCGAGAAGTGAATTGCTCTCCAATTGGGTTCGGATATGACGGTCCATGGATAAACTGCTTGAAACCAAGTCTAAACTACTTCATCCTGCTACCTGCTCTGAACTCTTGAACTGCTTCAAATTCCCCCAGAACGAGGCTACATGTTTAGTTGTTCTTTTAAATACTGCCATGCCAAATCTTAAATAGTTGCTCGATAGCAAGATGATTGCTGATTCAATTATTAAAAAACAAAAATCAACTGCTAATTTGCCCCCAGATGAGGCTTGCCAAATTCAACCCTATTCAAAACCTCAAAGACATTTTGAGTAGTTTCGAATGGAGAACTGCTTCGTTTGGAAGCAAGATGCCAATTGCTGGGCCTCATCCTCCATTCTATTCATGGTTGTTAGCCTTGTGGTATGGTGGAAGAAATGATAAGTATTTTGACTATTAGATTGGTGGAAACCAGCAGTTGACTACTAGATCCTAATACCAATAAATTAAGTAGAAAGTCTGAAGGCAATGGAAGATGGAGAAAATTCACTTGATGAGTACCAGGGTAAGTGGATGAGAGACTGTCAAGTTGAACCAGTTTACCTTCAGTTGTAGGCCCCAGATGGGAGGCTGCAACAATTTTTAGGTGAAAAAGGTTCTATGCGACCACGTGAAGATGACCTCAAGCATAGAGTAAAAGCTTAGGACATATCACATTCGATGAATGTAGATGTAACCATTTATGCAGCACAGCCAACCTACAGTTGGTTTAACATGTAGCCACCGATTTGTGTAAAAAAAACCTTTATTCTATTAAGGATAGCGATTGTTCTATCCTGATATTGCTTGTAAATTAGATTTTTGTTTTTTTTACTTGTATCTGAATCAGTGAATTATTATTTTTACTTGTATCATGTTCTATCTTGAGATTGATTGTAAATTAGATTTTTTTCTGGCCCAAACTATTCATATCTTAATGAACACAAAATGTTCTTTTCAGGGTAAACTTTAGTTGACTATCTTATGGTAGCAACAGCAAAACATAATGGCTCTATTCACAACCTAAAATCCACTAGAAATATCCTATGGCCAAATAATTCTGTTTACATTGATTCTTTCTGAATACTTTTATTTTATTTTATTTTATTTTATTTAAAGTAAGTTTACATTGATTCTTCACCCTCATGTCTGTGAGATATGTGGTATTCTTTTAACCCAACTAGCTTCCTATTTAGATGATTGTAAGCCTGGATAACAAGTAGGACTTTTAGAAGCAATAGGATGGCCTAAACTAAAGATTAAAGATTTAATACTGTTTGGTTAAAATAAGATATCAGACGATTCATGTAGCTTTGACATCCACAAACCTTCCAAACTGACAGTTTATATGCTTTTCGGTAATAAAATCTGGGGTAAACAAAGCATGTCAAACTCTCAAACTGACTCCTAATAATCAAAAAAGCTTATTATACATGCATACTATCAAAGAGAACAGCAAACAAGAAGGATCACATACATCCATAAATCAAAAGTTGGAAGAGAAGAGCATCATTTAATCGTTGGGAAGGGTGGTGGTAGTGGTGGTGGTTGTGGTGGTGGTGGTGAAATTGGTGATGCGGAGGTGGGAGAGCAAAGCCTGGTTCTCTTGGCGGAGGAGGAGAGCTTTCTTCCTCAGCCTCTCGTTCTCCTCCATGATGCATCGGTTCTCCAAGTAAAGCTTTAGGTTCACCATCTCCATCTTTGCTTCCATCTTACGTCGCACTTCCTCGTCTTCCTTCCTACTTCCTCTTCTCCTCCGCAACCTTTGTCGATAAAAACTACTAATGTCATCAGTATCTCGACGTTCAAAAATCAGTTCCATTCAAAAATTTAAAAGAAGTTAGCAATCAACGCATAGATTTTAACTAATAAAGAATAGGATAAATATTTGAAAAGAAGGGAAGGAGGAATGTTTGACACCTCCTCATCCTCGCAGTTTGCGAGAGGCGAGCTCTAGAGTACTTCTTTGAGTCTTGTCTGAAGAGAAGGGAGGACGGATATTCTTTGATGGAGTTGAAGGCGTTGGAGCACAAACTGGTTATCTATAGTTGCAGCATTTACAGCGTCTTTAGATTTTTAGGACCTTTTGGAGGGAGTGAGATAAATGGAGTGCATGTGATCCGATATTATTTATAAGCAGAAGACAAGGATGGTTCTGGGTTGCTTCGGGGGATGGATTTCCTTTGAACAACAATAATAATGCATGCACACAGGAACAGGAAGACAGATACGCAATGATGGTTTAGAGGACTCGATGAAGGACTTGTCTTTACCCTTCGCAGCTTTAGACGAGATCCTCACCCCAAAACCAGCCCTTTTATATTTATATTTATATTTATGTTTGTATTTATATAAATATGTATATTGTATTTATATTTTCAATCATGGAGGGAGCACAAACTTTGTGGAATTGCCTTGCCCACGCCAACTAAATGGAGCAACGTTTTCAAGTTTTATGTCGCGAACTTTCTGCACATGATGTAGCTTTGGAGGCATTTCAGTCCACTAACCTAACAAAATCTTGTTAATTATATTCTCATTTCATGTGTAGCAACTAAGAGTGGCATGTGAAGGTGACAGTGCCCTAGTAAACACACTCATCCTCTCCTTAAAAGAAGGCTCTTGATTTGAGTCTTATAAAGTCATATTTGAATCTAGATAATTCATGTTTGGTAGGTATTCCTTTCTATCAAGGATCTGTTCGGAAAATCCAGTAGGATTAGATTAGATTTTATATAGAAATAGGATCTATTAGCCTGCCCACCCTGTTTTCTTCCACAGAATTTAGTCTAAAATCCCAGCCCAATTCATGATCATATGGAAAATCCAGCCCAATTTTGCTCAATTTTCCAAACGGACCCCAAGAGACATAATTCATAAAGTATGCCGAATTATGGCATAGATTACTAATGCATACTCTAGCATCTAGATTCAAACTTGAAGTATTCGACCAATTAGGGATGCACATAGGGCAGGTTGTATTGGGCCAAGGTTAATTCAGAATGGACACATATTACTGAAGCATTGGTAAGTACATTGGAGTCTAAACTTATGTTTAATTAGCTCACCTATAAAGAGAGCCCCTGCATCAACATAGCTCTAGCTTAAAATTGACTCATTATCGACTGAACAATGTAGATTTGATATTATGACTTCAATTTATGGATGATTTAGGTCTCTAATTCTAATCTATTATCAATTTCGGAGTTTTGAACTTTTTTTTCTTTTATTGTTGAGACTAGAAGTGACTAATCACTACCTGCTACCCATTCTCATTCTACCCCTTCTAAGTCGCAGTTTAGATCGAGACCGTGAAGCTTTGTTAATCCAGGGCTAGAACGAGAGCTAATGCCACTCAGAATTGAATCCTCACTCTCTTGCCCATAAGGCAAGAGGTGATACCACTCCAGGAATCACTCTATGATGGCTTCTAAACTATTTGAAGCAAATAATGATGTAAGATCTATAAAATATCTATGTTTTAAATTAATCTTGATTGATTCCACAAAGAAAGCCATAAACAACTTTGGTACTAAAAAATAATATTAATGTAAATGAGAACCTATAGATGCTTCAGTATGCTAGATAAAATTTAAGAGAACATCAACTTATTAATTAGACTGGTCATTTAGACCATCACAAGATGATGATAATAGGTGTTATGTTATTTTTCCATCACTTGCAAGGTGTCACATTGCTTGTTTCTGAAATTGCAGTCTAGTTAGAAATGCATCATTTACATTATCAAATGTTTCACTTGCAAGTTTGCAATTCCAATAATTATTATTATTGTATGGATATTGTTGTTATCAATCTCGGATCGATAACATGAGCTATTTTCATGGATCTGTAAGATAACAAATGAGGTCAGAAAGCTTGCCATATTAATTAGATCTAACCAAGCCTTCTGATGCTTAAGATGGAGAGAGTTTCTTAGTAGGAGATGTAGAGAAGATAAAGTTAACATAGAGCTTAGTAATACCGATATTAGGGATGCTCCGGTCACTAGAGGACTCATACCTTTCCTGCAGGGGCTCATGGTCTATTTATAGCTGCAGGACCCCAAATATATGGTGAATCGTATAGTAACAATTTGGAGTCATGCTGTAACCATCAGGCATTATGTTGTAACCGCCTGAAGATTTGATGTTACCTTCAAAGACTGTTGTGGTGATCTTCATCCCTAGCTTGATGGAGGGAACACTCTTTCACGCTTGGTAGCAAAGCTAGTTTGCCAAGATGAGAGGCCATAAGTTGGCTTGGGGCAGACACTGAGCTGAGGAATATCTATTTGGGCTGTGGTGCGTCTCATCAGGTAGCACGAGACCTCACAGATCTTCTGGTCTGCTTGTCCTACTCCCTAATCTAACCAAAGGGGACTTAACCCTAGTCGTGTAGGATGTCGAAACATAACAGATACTTAACTAGAAACCTGCAATGGTTGTCAATAAACAAGAGATGGGCAAGGGCCACGAAGAATCAAGTGCCAAAGGGGCATTGAGGACCAAAACTGAGCAATGGTAGGTTAAAGTGGACTAATAGATAGGTGGATGGAATGTAATTACTTTCTCACTCTTGCATCCGCCCATGCAAAAACGATTCCAATTAAATTGATATGGAAGGATAATGGATTCATACATTGTATAATGCCTATCCACAAATCTAGATATAGCATTTCTGAGTACATATAAGATGGATATACAAATGTTGATACACAATACGGTATTCACTCACCTGGTAGCAACAAAAAAATTAAAAGTTTCAAGATGAACTTCTCTAGCTGTCATGATGGGTTACAATAATTTGAGACTTATAACAATGATTGCTAAACAAAAGCGTCTAGGAATTAAACCTTGGGCCTAGGCTGGTTGGTTCAACTGCCCACATGTTTAAATCCAGCAACGCATGGCTAGTGGGCTATGACGATGTTACACCAAAGTAGATGCTTTAATTTCCTCCCTGAGGGAAGCTAACCAACCTGCAAAACAGACTTGTCACCAACTTTCTATCTCAAAGTCTTGGCGGAAAGGCAAAGCAAATAAGGAGACTTATACCCTTCAACTTTTTGAAATCTAACACCAGTTCTTGCGAAAATGAATTATGTATGCATTGAGAAAGCAATTTCATGTCAAATAAATTCCATTTTAGGGGAGTTTCACCTAAATCAGATTTTGTTTAAGGTTTTAGATCTGGATTAAGGAGCTGTGCTAACCAAAACTTCAGATCTTGGGTTTGGATAGAATATTGTATATGATGTGTTAGATTACATTTGGCTTTGTCTAATCTATTTGAATTTGTGATAGTTGCTTTTAAGACACAATGCAAACTCTCATCTTCAAGAGACAATGTAGTAGTTCTAAGTAGTCACAAATTACCATGCCCCCAAATATCATTTCAATATATACATATATACATATACATACACACACACATATATGTATGTATGTGCTGGGAGGCAAAATAGATCATCCTACTCTGGCATGGAGTCACCCAATTCCGGCCGAGCAGACCTCAGAGCCGAACGAGCTGAAGAGGCTCCCTCGACCGCAGGCAACGATGCCCCGCCAAGAGCTAAGTAGACCTTGGTCCCACCAAGAGGTCAGGACGACCTCATCCCGCCAAAGGCCGAGCGACCTCGTCCCGAATTAGGCTGACCTCGCCCCCCATTGAAAGCCGAACCGATCTCGGCCCGAGGCCAAGCCGACCTTGGCCTTATCAACCTTGATCCCGTCGAAGATCCTACGAATCTCATGCCCAGGCCGCTGAGCGGCCAGATCGTGCCACGTGGCAGACCTAGAGGCTCCCTCAGCAAAGCCTTCTGGATCGCGGTGTTAAAAGCCGACCATTATGATAGCCGCTTCAGGGGGCGGGGCATTGATGACTAGCCCCTCGCATACCACCAGGTAACGCCTCGGAGTGAGTGTACACATGGTGCATTTAAGAGCCCCCTCGACCACTTCCGTTTGGAATGATGTGGCGGACCCTCAGAACATATCCGAAAAGATATCTCCCGAATTCTTCGCCCGTAGGATTGATCTCCATGCTGTACGCTGCCTCCAATTAATGGTCAGCTGATCACGAATCGACTCGAAATTTTAGGTAACGGCCGAAACCCTTACCCTATAAAAAAAGAGTAAGGAAAGGCCTTTGGCAAGCCATTATAAGCTATTTTAAGCTACAAGAGGCCATCTAAGCTACTCAGAATCCTCTCCAAAAGCCTAGCTAACTTAGCCATCGAAGGGCCTTCGCTGGAATCCCCGGCCAAGGCTTTGTGCAGGTACCTAGGAGAGCAGAAGGTGGCCTTCTTTCTTCGTCCTGGCCGGTGTCTCTTCGGCTTCTTCCGGTGTGGTCACCCTTAGGCCAGATTTCAACCACAACAGTATGTATGTATGTACGTACGTATGTTTGTATGTATGTATGTACGTATGTATGTATGTATGTATACAGACACATACACACGGGCATGCGCAGTACACATTTGTTTAGGAATTGAAATGAAATAGTCCAATATGTTTGGGGGTAAAATTAGAGAAAGACATAGTCCGACCTATGTAGAAGTCTTATAAAATGGTCTGCTTTGATTGAAAAAGAAGAGTAGTGTGCGCATGTGGCAGGTAATGCTGGCCACAAATCTAGCAGGATAATTAACGTATTGTTTAAGAAGGATAGGAGAATATTCTCGGTATAAAAATGATAGACAAAATCAGGAGAGCGAACCTAACTCTTTCGGCAAAAGCCGTCTTTATTTTAATAATTTGAGAAGTATTTTGTGAACAATCTTGCTACCATCATGTTTGTGACGTATCTTTGGAAGAATCAAGACTTCCATCTCCATGAAGATCTTGGCCGAGACATCGGCATCAAGATTGTGGATATTGAATTTAGTTGAAGAAACCTTGGCAATCTTTATTTAGACTCCTAACAGGGATGTTCAAATTTTGCCAATATCAATTTTAGACCTCGAAAAGACCTATCCAAGGAGTTCAAGGTCATCAAGATTCAATATATTTGGAGAAAGTAATGCATCCTAGAAGATGACTAGTTCCGTGTAGACTGTGATAGTTTTTGACCCTTCGGTCAGATATATATATCTTTGGACATGCTTGATCCAAGAGGAATCTAATTGAAGAAATCCTGGTTACCTTTGTTTAGATTCCTGATAGGCTTAAAATTGTAAAAAAACCCAAAAAATCATTATTTAGTTGTGGTTATAGCTTGCCTGTCATATTTTGTCCTATCAAAGGAGAAATTATAGCTACATTATAGGCACCACGTCAGCTATATATACACCACACTAACCATGCATCTCAATTCTTATGTTCTCCACTCATTCTGCACTTGTGTGAGATTGCCGCCTTGCGCATCTCATCTTAATTTGTTCCCATGGTGCACTGCTGATATGATGCACGTGATGCAGGATATAATTTCTCTTATCGAAGAGCCAAAGGCTTTGAGACATCAATCAAAAATTAGAAGAAACCTTTTCAACTGGTCTAAGTTTATCAAATCAAATGTATCCACAAAAAATTGTATCTTTTGGAAGATTTGTAGTTCCATGTAGACCAAAAAAACTAGATCATTGATTAATATGTTATCTTTGGATTTGTCCTAATTACCTGCTTAATTACAAAAATGAAGTTACAAAGGTAATTAAGTGAGGATGTGTGGGCGCAAGAAGGAGAGAGAAAAGGTGGTGGCAATGGGAATTTTAGAGAAGACAATAGAACACTAAACAGTATCAAAACAGGGAAGGAATTATGGGGGTGGGTAAAAACTATGGAATCAAAGCTATTGAGCAGGAAGTGTCATAAATCCATCTGATCATCTTGTTCATAAACCCATCAAAGCAATTAATGCATGGAAGCTTGCAGGGATTTGCCGTCAAATATTAATGGTAGGAGACTTTGCTTCAAACAAGAAGACCATTTGTCCTGGTTTTTCCAGAGGCACCAACAAACAACCATGATGACCTGACAATCCCATATCTTGTTCATATGAGGTTTAAAGGCAGAGTTCTAGGGAGTGCATAGTGTTGCTGAAAATTGGACCCGGGGGCGATCACTCGGTCGAGGAGAAGGAGCTCCGGAGTAGGTCGATGGGCGGCGGTCCGTCGGCGGGCGGCGTCCTCCGGGAGACCTGCACTGAAGCCGGT
>JAOXJJ010000438.1:7485344-7505351 GCA_025769935.1 Phoenix roebelenii
TTCAATAATTATTTTAATGCAACTTTTGCTTAGGATAATTTGTCAATCGAATTGACCAAATTATCCCTGAATGATTCCTAATCATCAATCAGTCATTTGATCAACCTAGAATCTTCTATGCGTGTGACCCCATAGGTTCGAACCTAAGCTGGTAGCACAAGAACTTGTTATACTAATCGAAATGACCATCTAGCAATGGTACCCGACGTCCGGATAAGCCGAATATATGCGAAGCAAATATTCTGAAACCCAGAACTATGGTAACTGTATGATTCATCCCTTTGACTTCTAATGCCAGGATGACTTCAGAGTTCTGTCAACTCTATAATAAGTACATCCTCTATGTGATCAACTTTAGAAATCCTATGACTCCTCACAAGGATTACCCTGGCCAAGGTTTTGCTAAATTGAACACAAAGCATTATCTTCTATTTTCAGGAGGGGTCAATTCCATCTTGACTCATGCACTGATTTCGCAAGTACTTGACTGCACCCAGTAACATTCCATCCCAGAATTAGAAATTTTGCTAGTTTGGTACCAAAGTACAATGAGTTGCTTGCTAGTCACTACGGTGATCTCAGATCTGAGGGATACTTATACCCATATCCACTCGGAACATCTTTTGATAGTAGAGTATTCCGGAATTGGTCACGTTCAATGAAATATACTCCTACACTTCACCTATGCGACATATCAGTGTCTCCACACTCCTTGGTTAAGAGGACAACCAACGTATATGTCTCACAATGACCTAATCTCGACAATGCTATCGTCCTATTTACAGCAAATCATTTGGTCGCGAACAGGTTTAAGGACTTGAAAATAAATCCTCCTTTATCATAAAACAAATCCTAAGGACTTCATCATATAAGAGTTCATTTGAAGATGTACAATGAAATGATGAACAATGCTAAATAACACTTTATTAATTTGTCAATTCATTTATAAAATTCAATCATCAGCACACTGACGATTGACTCTTAGGATACAATTCCCAACACGTATCATTAGGGAAGAAGAATAAAATGGGGTATCAAGGCTCTTACCTACTTTGGAGAGCGCCACAACCCGGATTTCTGATGGGCATGGTAACGAGATACCGCAAGGAGCAGTGGCATTCGGTCACTAGAGAAAGAGGAAGGAGGAAGAAGTTGGAGAGGTGAGTGCTGAGGGATCAATCGAAGGGGAGAAGGGTTTAACTTAGGAGAGGGGGATAAGCTTGGATGAACAGCGGCACTGGCCGGCCTTTCGCCGGTTGAAACAACCCTCACCGGCTGCTGGCCATTTGCATTGGCCCCGGGGAGTTCGCGTCGGCCACGCCTCAACGTCGGCCATTTGGAGAGGGAATCACAAATTCCTATTCTGATTGATTCTTTTTCTTTTTTTTCGAGTCAAGCCGGTCAAACGGATTGGGCCTTGACACCGCTAACACTTGTCATTGGTTTAAAATTAAAAAAATAAGAAACTATATTTAATAGATGAGAGAAAATTTTATTTCTTTGAGAAGCAATGGCTCTATTAGCCAATCAATCAACACTCCTATTTCCCTCACTGAAAATATAAGTAGGTGAAAAACTCTCAACGATTACCTAAGAAAACTCTCAACGATTACCTAAGACGAGCCATGTATCTTGTAGAATGGGACTATAAGGAATGCGGCTCCTTGACCCGTTATCTGATGTCAAACAAGATATAATTGTTGCAGAATCATCTTTTATTCAAGCCTCTGGAGCATTCAAGTATTTAAGAGCATACTTGAAGCCCTCCCATGTTCCTGATTTAGCAACAGTATGCAAAGATGAGGTGGAAGCTATCAGCGGAAAGAGCCTGACCCGAATGATCATGAATCACAAAAACAGTAGCTTCTTGATCTCGTCTCAATCCATCATTGATGTTAATGCTAACATCATGACCTTGATGCAAGGGGCACCAAGAGATAAAGAGAAGAAGGTTAGCTTCTCGATCTTGTCTCCATCCATCATTGATGTTAATGCTAACATGAATGCAAGGGGCACCAAGAGATATGAGAAGAAGGTTCCAAAAGACAGGATATGTGTAGTCAAGTGTCCCCAGTGTGAGAGATTGATAAATAAGAAGTGCACGTAGCTGCTCTCAGGGCACCACCAATTCCTAGAGTATAAGAAAAATATTAGTATGAGAACAAAGTTTACAAGTCGAGAAGAACCCTATATGGACTAAAACAGTTATCAAGACAATTTGAAGTTCCACCAATCTATCCAAAGTATAGGATACGAAGTAAGCCACCTAGATCATTGTGTCAATATATGGAGGGTGCGAAGAAAAACTAACAATATTATCACTTCTTTTAGATGATATAATGTTAGCAGGAAATTGCAAAGATATGATAGCAAAAACAGTTGTATCTTGGATCCAAGATCCAAGTTTGAAAGCAAAGGCTTGGTAGAGTCCTTCCATGTATTGAGAATCAAAATAACCAGAGATAGAAAATCAAACTTATTGTACTCGGATCAAGAAAAGTATATTAAAAAGTGCTCAAATTGCGAACCATTGAGCATGCCTGTTGGAAAGCGGGGTAATTGTAAGTAAAGGTATGTCTCCTCGGGTTATTGAAGAGAAAGAAGAAATGAAAAAACGTCCCTTATGCCCAGCCTATTGGCCTCATATATGCATTTATAAGTACTCGGCCGGATATACGTCATGCAATAAGATAGGTAAGCAGATACCAATCAAATGCTAGATTGGTACAATGGCAGGCAATGAAAGAATCTTTAGACATTTGCAAGGCACCGAAACAATGAAACTTAGTTTCCAATTGAATGATCTAAAATTCATTGATTGCACTGGTTTGGAATTTACAAGAGATGTAGATGACAGAAAATCCACAAGGGGCCATATATTTTCATTTGGTGGAATAGCTGTTTCTTGATTAAGCAACAACTAGGGATGTGATGCAAACAGTGCAATAAGAGGAGAGTATATTGCATGCAGCGCAGAAATCAGTGATGCAGTCTGGATAGAACTTTTCATTAATAGTTTGAAAATAGGTATTCTTGATAGACCAGTCAATATGTATTGTGATAGCAAATCCGCCTCTCTTTAATAAGAAGTGGAGGAATAACTCTCAAGAAAATAATAACATTGATATAAGCTACCACTATATTCTGGATTTAGTAGAAAGAGGTGTAGTAAAAGTCAAACAACGCATGTAACCTCTAATGAGATGGTGGTTGATCTTATCGTCAAGGGATTAACTCTGAAAAAAATTTAGAGAGCGTCAATTCCATGGGCTTAAGAATGCAAAAAGAAACTGAGGTTATACTCAAAGACATACAGGTTTGTGCATTATGAGAAGGATCTCGGGGATGCCTAAGAAAAATGATTTAATGTGTCTCTATCCGTAAATTGGGGCACAAGATTTGGTTAGATAGAAGATAAAGGACACTAGCGATGATTAATGGAAACTATGCCAGAACAGCTTAGGGCCTATCAGCAGGTCTTATCTTTTTCTCTCTTTATAGGATTCGAGAATGTCCATTCCAAAGCTACTCTTAGATATTAATAATATAAGCTTAGCCTAGCCTTGCCTGTAACTGATAGGATTCTCATCCCAATCAACCAAATACACCCTTAGTTTTCGTCGCATCTGGGTAGATTTTGGAGCACAAGTGTATGAATGTTGGCTAATGAGAAGGCTGATGTCGCCAATAGTGTCAAGGGTATGGACCTACTATAAAGTTCCCTAGCACAAAAATATTAGTTCCATTCTTTTGAATGCTGTAGCCTAACTCATGTCATTTGAAATATGGTGCATAAGTGAAATGGTCACAAGCCAAGGGCATTTGAGAGACTCAAGAAAGAAGGGTGATGTGGGATTGGGTGGAGCTAGCACATACTCCATGTCCGGTTTGAAGCCGGACAGAGACACCGGAGAGGACCATCACCTCCATGATAACGTGTCATGGCCTTGCCATGGGAGGAATCTTTGGGCTATGTTAACATTAGTTCAAGATTCAAATGGTGCTTCAACTACTTTACTCGTTCCTTTCTTGTTCTTCTTCCTCATAATTGCTGTCCCCCTTTGCCCTACGATTTCCAGAATCCTCTCTCTCTCTCTCTCTCTCTCTCTCATGCATGCGTTGTCATTCATACTCCATGATTGTCCTACTCTCTCTCTCTCGCTCTCGCTCTCATGCATATGTTGTCATACAAGCTCCCTGATTGTCCTACAAGAAACATCAAGGACGACGGCTCAACAAGAGCGGCCAAACTGAACACCGTGAGATGTCATGATCAAATATGGGAGAGGGGGGGAGAGAGAGAGAGAGATTTAGCAGTGACAGTAGGCCAAGTCTGGGGAACAGGAATTCACGGGCAGTTGAGGCATGCTAAGCTGCAGCATGCACCCCCACCACGACACCCTTCAACCGTGTGGGAAGGTGGCAACAAGGAGCATGGCGTCACCATATGATTAGTAAAACATCAGATACATCTAATGGAATATCTATACTAGATTTTTTCTCGTTTGCAGAACTGAACGCTTTTAAGTCGACCACCATCCCATGATAAGCATACTCGAAACACGTTCCTTACATTCACTTTGTAATGGATGATCATGAAATATCATGAATAAATGCGACAATAGCATAATGGTTGCAAGCTTCCTCTACTCACTAAAAAGGGACTGCATATATCAGATCCTGTATAAATAATTTTTGATTAATGGGATTATGAGCATGTATCAAGTTCGTATCAACATTTTGCAGTGCGTCATTTGTTCATAGATGAGATTATCAATGTGGATAGAAAAATATGAACAAGTAGACAATCTATATATTAATGTTGCATTTGGTTGTAGAATGAATGAATTTTTTTTCTAGTTTGTTATGTTTTATCCTGCTAATTATCCCTTCGAATTCTTTTTTTGGGCACTTATTACTTACTTATAACTACATAAAAGCATTTCACCTAACAGACAAATTATTGATGTCCCACTTTAGCTCCTTTTTCTAACCTCAAATCATTTCTCAAGCCCTCGATCTTAACCTGAAGAAACTATTCTCCAACAAAAATTTACAGAATATCCAACTCATGTTTTGTACTCCCAATTGTACGTTAGGAAGAAAGAGATGGCTATTATAATGGAAGTAACATGTGATAGCAGGCACTTGGTTGTTCCACTCATGCTAATGACAGACAAATGAGCCATTTGAGTTCATGTTCATACAGTTGTCCTTACTTTGGACATCCTGTTGCATCTAGATGTTTGATTATTAGCATATGGTGCAGTTTCAAATATTGCATTATCATCCACCATGTCCAATGCATGATGTAATACAACTCATGTTCAACTCCATCTGGCATTGAATTTAGATCTATCCTTGTTTCAAGTTTTCAAAGCCCAATTCATAATTAATAAAATACATTTCAGTTGCAAATTTAACTCTGATCTTTGTTTTACTCCTTTGAGATTTAATCTTTATAGATTTAGCATTTTTATTTAGTTCTAGACACAACCTCATCTATGTTTTGCACACATTTAGACATGTTTACATGTGCAGTTATATATGCTTTTTGTACAACTTAGAAACAAGGTATATACACTTGTAAACAAAGCCAGAGACGAAATAAAGGACTGAATATAAAATTTTATATCCAACAAGGATAAATATAAAATGGAAGTCAATGCAAGGGCTGATCTCAATTACCCTTTTTAATTTCATATGTCCTATATGTATTGTAGCATGGTAACAAATTTGATACCATCCATTTTCATATATACATGATGTGTAGGTTTAAGATTTATAAAATATATAAATTTTTGATTTCTAGAGATTTTTGAAAGTGCTGATAAAAACAACACTGTGATCATCAAATTCAGTCGCCCGTCCTTAACCATATATATTTAATGAAAGAGAAAATAAATATAAAAAAAATATTTTTATTTTTATTTTTTTTGACTCATCAATGAATCCACTACCACCGTGTAGTAATTTTGTTTCATGTAATGTATTAATTGATTTTTCATTTTTATGTGAATCAATACTCAAATTGACAATTGAAGAATTTGCGGCTGCATCAATCGAGAATACACGATAGAAGGAATTGTTAGATCTTCAAACTCACCTTCACCAAATATAGGTTTATTTCAATAATTTGGTTCTCATTTTTAGGAATTCAGTCGAGAGAGAACCAAAATTGAAAATTTCTAATTTTGAGGAGGAAGATGCAAAAGAAAAGAAAAAAAAAAGAAAAAAGAGGAAAATGAATGGATAGCAATACCAGAAACTTGCGTATTTTTGATTTTTTTGATGGATTTATATAGTTTTATTAATGAAAATTGTTTGATGGAGTGACCCTTGTGTCTGTTTTGAGGAATGATTCTAGAATTTGGGATTTTTTAGATTTATTAACCAAAGCTTGACGGAAGAATTTTACAAATTTTTAAAAATTATGTATGAAGATGTCATATACCCATGACTCGATTGGTGAAATAGTCTCCCCCTCCAAAAAAAATATTTTTTTTACTGATGAATAAAAAAATTATTTTGTTGGAAATAAACAAGATAGGATATGAACAAAATATTAGTAAGATGACCAAAATATTTAGTGCACTAATTGTTCATATACCTTTACTCTCATCATTCAATGACCATGCAGGATTCTAGCTATCACGCCGCAGATTTGGAGTATGACATGGTTGTGCTACTGTAGGTATTACCCATAATAACACAAAACCCATAATAAAAAATTTTCATAAAATTTACAGAATAATAAAATTAGTCCAAAGATTTTTTGTTTATTAAACAAAGAGAAGCGTATACATAGCATCTAAATCCAACATTTGAAAATTCAAAGCTACACAACCCAAACTTTATAGTCATAAACTAATTTATTGATAGCATGCAACTATGCTTGGAGCTTATTCTATCATCCTTCATTTCATTTATTCTTTCCTGCTCCTGGCAACCTTAATTATCTAAAAAATATATAAAGAGATGAATGAGCTTTGTGGCTCAGTAAGTAACCATGCACTACTTTACTAGGCCAAGCATCAACTTTTACATGATTCAATGCATCATTTGAAAAGTAAATTTATACTATAAAATAAAATATTTCATAACTATAATAACAAATTATATCATAGCAATCCAATCACGAATGCCCAAATCATGCAAGTTCATAAAGCTATAAGTGCAATATAGAATATTTATAATTGTCAAATATTTGCCATTTATCCATACTTTCAATTAAAACAGTATTCATAGATTTTTCATGCTATAGTCACCATAACTGGTGACACGGCCATTTTCAAAATTGACAATATCATAGTTCTTATTTATTAGCAGCTTTAACCCGTTGGTAGATGGCTGTTTTCATTGGATGCTATTTCTAAAATGTCAATTGGCCCCCATTTCTAGAGGTAGTCATAGCTATCTAAGATATCATAAAATATTTCATATTTTTTTCACAAATTATACCTATATGATTAGGTTGAAAACATACTTAATGGCATCATAAAAGTTTAACATAATTCATGCATAAATCATCCACAATAAAGTATAATGCTAAAATATGAATTATTCAAAATCATGGATTCTAAATTTTTAAGAGAGTGCGAAGCCAATCACATTACTAATTTATATTTTTGTAATGCATATAAATTAAATAATTCAAAAATTAGCATGGCCGATGCTAGGGTTAATTATCTCAGTTCGCCTAAAGATCATTAGGTTCAGATGGGCAAATCGAATGCACATATCCAAAATCGTTTATGAAAATAAGTTAATAGTCATTCAACTATTTAAAAATCTAAATACAAATTAAAAACTTTAACAAATTCAAAATAGACTTAAATTGGCTTCAAGTCACGACTAGATAAATCGGTCTAGGATCTATAAATCAGATAGAGAGATAAAGGTTGCACCAAGGATGGAATCTCTCTCAATCTTCTCTCTCTTTTTTCTATTTTTCTTTCTCCTCTTTTTTCTTTTCTTTTCTTTTCTTTTTTTCCTTTTTCTCTCGCTTTTTTTTCTGTTCTCTTTTCTTTTTCTCTGCTGCTCTCCTCTCTTTTCTTGGGGGGCGTGGATCCGGCAACATGGCGGTTGCAGCCAGAGGTGCAGTCGGAGATCCGACAGTATGGTGGTGACAGAACGGCCGCTGACAAGAGAGAGGCATGAGGATTTTTTCGATGATCTTCACTGGATTTCGGCCACGAGAAGAAAGATCAAGCAAGGGAAGGAATAAGAGAGAGACCAGGGTCGTTACCTTGCTCCGGCGAGGCATGATTCGGCGAAGATGGGGTGGTGCGGTAAACTAGAAGGAAAGAAAGGAAAATGATGGAGAGGGAGGAAGAGGGGAAGAGGGGAGATGAGAAGGGGTGGGGCTCCGGCAAAATCGCGCGGCCCTGCCCTCCCTCGTAGCAGAGATAGAGGCCGGTTGGAGGGGGGGTGATTTCCAACCCAGCCGGCTAGAGTCGAGCTGGTCGAATCAAAATAGGGTGTCACACCAGTATTATATGTTCTTGTCATATTAAATCTAAAAATGAATTTTTTAATAAGTTTACGAATGTGAAAACCATCTTCCTCATTTTTGATAATTTATATGAAAATTGATTAGAAAGAATAAATGATCCCACCCTGAATTTTTAGTATCATGATGAGACATCTTCATGTTCGGGACACTTAACAGAAACATTACCATTTGCCTTCTCAACCTAGGCAACCACCCAACCACAAATAATGATTCCTTGCAACTGTCCACCAATAGTTGAATCACCGCTTCACTCTGCTTCCCCAAGAACCAATCCAAAAAAAATCCAGATTAGGTTCCCTAGTATCGGATATCTGTCACTGGCCCAAAATGCCCACAACCAAAATAATACCAATGCAGAATGAGTCAACTGTAACCAGCATTAGATAAAAGCCTTTTGTTATTGTCATGCCCCGAACTCAGGTCGGCTATGTGACACGGTCGCATACTTTCTAAAGCAAAGCTCTAGAGAATATGCAAGACCTAAAAATTTATTACAACCTTAATATCATTGCACAATAATGATCTTAATTTATAATAAATAACAAACTAGTATAATTACAAAATTTAATCATCCAACCAGTATCAATGATGATCTATTTACTCATCCTTTCACCCATAATCCCAACTATAGCCAAGTATTAAACGACCTGCAACACTGCAAGAAAAGAAAAGAGGAGGTGTGACCTTCACAGCCTAGTAAGAATCCCCCACACATCCACGGCAATGCAATAATATAAGTTTGAAAATAACAAGAATTAGTTATACACATTATAAAATCAGAAACCGACGATCGATAATGCTCGAAATAGTACGTATATGTACATCAAATATCAATAAAAATCCAACCATCCAAGAGTGATAAATTATATATCATATGATATCTCATAAATTTTTGATAGTGCTTTCAAGCAGATTTTCATTCTATTCCTTTTTAACTCGGATGCAAGATCAATTATCTTTCCGACTTTAGGCCAAATCTCAATCACGTTTTCCGTCCGTGATAGGGCAATCGATAGTATCACATTTTTAACTTATGACGGGGCATTCGATAGTATTACATTTTCAGCTTGTGACGAAACAATTAACGATAACGAGATCAACCCAAAGGCCATATTCATTCAATCAAGTTCACATCCACACATCAATTCTTTTTATTTTTGGCTTTAGACTAACTACAGTCACATTTTTGGCTCGTAATAGGGCAAATGATAAGTGCTACATTTCTAGCTTGTGACGGAGTAATTGATAAGTGTCACATTTTTTGCGCATGACGGGGCAATTAATATAACATAGTTAGTCTAGAGCACCACATCCATTAGCCCGATTATGCAAGTATAAGTTATACTCATATTTGCATCCATTATACTATCAATCACAAGCATACATGATCCAAGCATAGTTTAATATAAAAATCATCGTAAAAAAATTCTATCATTTTATTTATCTTGATCATTAGCATATCAATGTATGTGTACAAAATATCTATAAATATGTAGGCGAGTGTACAAAAATTTTTACCTCTTTGCTGACAACCTAGACAGATTAATCACCTGCCCACACTGTGATTTACGGATTGGGGTGCATAGAACCCTACTCAACATCCTCTTACCTACAAGATTGTTCTCTTATAGAACCAAATTAATATCAAAAATTATCCGAGGTATCCGACAGCCCATAACCCTCTAATGGTCCACTAAAGTGTTCGCCATCACGTGGTAATCCAGGACTTCTTTCTGAGTTCCTTTTTTCAAAATTTCTCCAAATCAATTAGAGAGATAAAGCACTAAGATAGAGAGAGAGAAATCAATCTAAAAACTCAGGACTCTTCATACGGTCGCATAATGCCAACCTGGCACCTTCCTACGGTTGCATAATGCCGACCCAAGTTTAATACCAGCTCGAAGCTCCTAGTCACACAGCATAAGCTAGGACCCCTTAAGGGTCAGCCCGACTTCACAAAATACCTAGACCTACCATTGGTCCACTAAAATATGTAGAGAGAACGAGTAGAGAGACAAAGAGTGATAAAGAGAGAAAAACAAGAAGAGAGAGAAACTAGAAAGTGGAGAGGGAAATAAGAGGAGAAGGAGAGAGTTGTGAAGCCCTCTCTCCTTCCCTTCCTCTCCTTTTCGAAATAGAGGAAGGACCTCGACGGCGCTCGTGGTTGGCAACCCTAGCAACCGACGACCCACGGTGGTGCTAGCAGCATGCCACACTCGGTGAGGACCATCAAAACAGAAGAAAGGAAGTATCAAAATAGGGAAGACCTTGTTACCAGTAATCCGATGACTTGCTGACCAGATTCAAAGCAAGAATGGTGGCTACGGTGGTGCCTAGGGTCAAAGGACCCACAACCGGCTAACGAGCGGCAGGCGGCGACTGATGGCCGGTAGCACCAATTTCATTAAAAAAAAAAAGAAGTTACAACCTCTTAGACCGAGAAACAGAGCATCTCGGCGGCCAAAGTTCCAGCCACGGTCTCCTGCCACTATGAGGGATCAGAGGAAGACCCTAGCAGCAAGCATCGACGGCAGATATAGCCAAAATCGAGAAAAATATGAATTCAACCAACCAAAATAGGGAAAACAGAGCTTTCCCCTTCTCATCCTAAAATCTAGCGATCCCTAACCAGCATTGGAGCTCCTAACATCCCCAGAAGGAAGAGAAGAGACATAGCTCAAGGGGGTCGGGTCCTTACGTAGTTTTTCAAAGAGGAATGTTCGCGGTTGCGGCATGATGGAGACCAAGCTTCAGGGGAGACAATCAAAGAAAATGTTGGTGGTGAGCTCTGATCAGGATTGGAACTCTAATGGGGAAGAGGGGATGGGGAGGAGCCTCTAAATAGACTTGGCTACAATCCGGTCGGATTCCATCCGGCAAGTTCAAGAGGAAGAAAACTCTTATCGGAGTAGGACGTGCGGATTTCTCTCTCTTTTTTTTGGGGGGGCCAAATTCAACTGATTCAGTCAAATGGACCAAGCCTAATTCGCTTTAAAGGCCTGGTATCACCATTTTGCTCTCTCTCTCTCTCTCTCTTGAGACCTTACCGACCCCTCAAACTGCTCCTTCAAGTCAGTGGCCATGTAGATTATAATACAATCAGAAGGTGACCATTGTGAGTGATGACCGATACTAACTCTCTTAATCCAATTGTACTGAAAGGCCTTTCTACCACACCATTGCACTCAGAAGATCAAAACCAACATTGTCCGCAACATTACAATCATCATGCATTTGAAGAATATTGAAGGATGGAGTTTGGCAGCACAGATATGACTATGACCATTTCCATCACATGACAAAGAAGGTTAGTCGACAGGGAAATGAAACATCCCTCCCAACACCTCTGGGTTGTCAGAATCCACACCTATGAGGTCCAATCTCAACCATTGGTCCATCCACACCGTCGAGGCATTATCTCAAGCAATCTAAAATAGGAAATGCTCAATTATCGCAGCCATCATCATCACCAATATGTGGGTGTCTTTCACCACCATTTGCATACCATATTTTGATTTTCTATACCGCCGCGACAGGGGTTGTATCTTTCGTGCGAAAGAATGATTCACCTTCTTTAACAATGTCAACAGTTAGATTGTGCAATGACCGGTTTAAGATCTGTACAAGTGAATAGAAAAAGATTAGAATGTTTTGAGAATTGTGCAAAGTGCAATCCAATAGTTGATGTCGTAAAAGAAAATCAATCATTCTTTTGCACGAAAGATACGATCCGAACCCCGTGACAGGGCTCACGTAGTCACATAGGACCCTGCATCATATGTTGTATGGTGGATGACTACCCAGAGCAACTGAGCAAGCTAGATAGTTTCATTCGTATCATATTACGGAGATCTGCAGAAGATAAAAGAAAATTCCGAACACTAAAAACCCAGCTTCACACTCCATAATTCAGAAGCATGTGCATTGCATTAGGGAAAGCAACAATATATAAGAACTTGTTGGCTTTCATAATAATCATAATAAATCATTCCCCAGTCTCTATCAAAGCAAAGCCAGCTTGAGATAATTGCTTACCAATCTATGAAACGACCAGAGACTGTTCACCTGCAGTCATTATGACTCATAAATAGTAGATACAACTAACATGCTTTTGTATTCTCTAAATTCAAGTTTTTTTTTGATATAGCAATGTCATAAAGAAAACACCATCAAGAAAAGAAAATAACAACTAGATTCAAAAGAATTTTTTTGGAGTAGCATGTCATGCTGAAAACAGCATCAGGAAAAAAAATGCGGCACCAGGAGCACCAGCCTCAAAAAGAGGTTCAAACGGTTATGCCAATTATAGTAATAATTTGGTCAGAAAAACGTGGCGCCAAGAATCAACAGCCTCGAAAGGATGTTCGAACGGTTATGCCAATTATATATATAGACTGGATGTAACGGCCCGGCCCGAAGTTGCTGGACACGTGCGAATTTCAGCTCGTGAGGTGGGTGGGTTGGGGGTGGGGGAATGAAACTTCGTGCGACTAACACGTGAAGCGGAAGAGGAGGACCCATGATGGGAGTTCGCCTCCTCTTCCGAATCCGGTGGAACGGAGAGTCTTAGGTTACCTTGGATTTTGTCCAAAACCCTAGGGTCTTTCTATATATAACCGATTCCTCCTCCCTTCTAGGAAATCGATCATCAAAATCACCCCTGATTCTTCTCTTAGTTGCGATCAAGGTAAGATGCTCAATCTTTCTCCTCCTTGTTATTCCGATTTCAAGGCCACAATTGATAGCCCGATTTAGTGCTGGCTAGCCCCTAGATTTAGCCGTTAGAGTAGGGATGATAATGGATCGGGTATGGCTTGGATAAGCTATTATCCGTACCCTCTCCATACTTGCCTTGGGGTGAGGTAGAGCGGATAGAGTTAAACGAAGCAGGTTGGATGGATCGGATCAGGTATAGTTACAAAAATTAATTTTTTTATACATACAAATATATACATCTGAGTTGAGTCGAGTCAAGTCAAGTATTCGAGAGGCAGAGTAAATTGCCATCTTTACACGAGAAGCTCCACTGTTTCGGCCTTATCATCTTTTTTTTTCTCTTGTTTCTTCCATCGTCGGCCACAATTGGTGATGCTACTACTGTAAGTGTTGTCAAAATCCAATTGTTTGGCCGGTGACATCGTGATCACAGTTGGTTCCTCCATTGTGGGTGGCGCAAAGATCAATCCTTTTGTTTACTCTTTTTTCTTTTCTTTTTCCACCAGCTAACCACCATCATTGAGCTCATTGTAGCCTATCATTACTATGGATCACCATCTTCTAGCTGCCCCACCGCCCTAGATTTGGGCTTCCCATTCCGCTTCTTCTATCTTGAGAAGAGAGAGAGAGAGAGAGAGTGAGTGAGACCTCCGTGGTTCTCTATTTCTCTCTCTTCCTCTTTCTTTTTTTCTCTTTTTCTCTCTACTCCATCTAAGGGACTCAATGGATGGTCTCAGGATTCTGCCCTATGAATCCTGGTATGACCCTAATAGGGTGTTCTGAATTGTCAATTTTCACTTTGTAGTTTTTATTGTAATGTTTGGGTTTGATTCTATAGGAGAGTAACCATCTAGGCAAAAAGATGTTGAGCAGAATAATCTACCTTGTAGGTCGTAGATTGAGATGTGAGCTAGTACCTATTGTATCTGTTTTCAGTGGAGGTAAGAATCCCTATCATGATCAATGTATCACATATTGATTATTTTGGTTGCTTGGAATATGATGTTGGTTGTTTTAAAAATTGAGCAAGAAATATAGTATGAAATTATGTTTCATTTGACAAGGATAAAATTAAATGATTTAATGATTGGGTAAAAAAGTTTGGACTAACCACATTATGGTTTGCTAGTCACGAGCCAAATCACAATACTTTGATTTGCTACCATAGGCCACAAAATGGCATTATGGTTTTCTTATTGGAATTATGGTTTACCGGTCATGGACAGAGCGTAATCGTGGAGAGTCCAAAACTGGAAAGTTGAATTGTGGCGGGCCCAGATCATAAGGGGAGCAATGAATAGAAAAAATTATTTGATAATATATATTTTATCACTTTTATGTAGATAATAAATTGATGGTATATGATGCATGTATGTACATACTAATTTATTTGAGCAATGTTTAATTGTTGGTACGTAATTTCACAACATTTATTTATTCTAATATTTAATTTTTAAAATTTTCTAATGTTATATTATTATACTAGTGTTAATATATGGAGATTCTTGCTGGCTATGAAGTTACACCGCTCCCTTCACTTTCCAAAGTTGCAGGATGCTTAGTGATTAGCTATGATTGAAACCATAGGTGAAAAGATAAATTAATACAACATAACTTATACCAGTTGGATGATTGCATTCCATAAATTGTACAAATTTTGTTATTTGTTAATATAGAATATTTTGTTATGAATTAAGATGTTCATTTTAAAATTATGCTAAAGTTATGATGAACTTTCAGACCCTGCATATTTTCCGAAGCTCTGCCTTAGAAAATATGCAGCCACAGCATATTCTCCAAAGCTCTGCTTTAGAAAATGTGCAGCCAAATCACATAACCAACCCAAGTGATAAATTTGAGGCATGACACTGGCCATGCGAAGCATTCCAAGGTTGACTTTTTCCTTCCCCTGTGCTCACAATTTGATCTCCATCATCTTGCACCGGCACGCTCAAATGGTTGGTTGAAACACATACACAACACCCAACCTTGTAGGCACAAACTTTAGCTGTCTTATCTCATCCTATAATCCAAGTATGCTTTAAGAATACTCAACAGCATAGTAAGCTAAATGCTTACCTCAAGTTGAACAACCAAACCGACCACCGAGCGCTTGCCCAAATGATATCATCCCTCACCCCTTGAGCAAGGAGCCGGGGGTTCAATTTTAATTAGATTCAACCTCCCCTGGATGGGGAAGTATAAGGCATAAAAGCTGGAAATTAGCCCCTCCAAATCCCCTCCCCCACTGGGGAAAAATTAAAAACAACTTGTAACACATTTGCAATGCAAGGCCTTGGCCATTTCAAAAGTGGAATTCATAATCAGAAAGTACTTAATTGGACAGAAAACCATGATAAGGTACTCTGAATGGTTAAGGCCGAGTAATTGGACACCTTGCAAAAAATTTAACTAACTAAAATTCTCTCTCTTTTCTTGTTACTCGTTAAGCAATCAAGCATCTAAAAAATCTGAAGCTTAAACCTCCAAAAATAATTGAATGAAAGAAAAAAAGTGACACATGATTATACTGAGAAATTGGTGCCTTTGGAAAACAAAAGGAGAAAACACTCATTTCCATCTTCTCCCTCTGTCGTATAAAAACATTTCCTAACATACACTTTCATATACAAATGCTAAATTAGGGTGACGTTAGCTATGTACACATGCAACGAATTAGGTGAGTTTACTTCAAGAATAGCAAGTTAAACCCATGTTTCACGCAAAACCAAGATTAGTTGATGTCCTATTCCCTACCTCAGTCAAACCATTTTGGCCGGACTCAGCTTGTCCAGTTAGGCTCTGTAATTATTGGTAGGTTCTTTAATATAGCCATTTCTCTGTTGCTGTAAACTAAAAAATATTTGAGAACCTACAAACTTTTACATGTAAAGAAACTATTAATGGTGATAACCTAAGCTAAAAAACACAAAAAAGAGCATACCTCCCACATAATTATTTTCTATTCAAAGCAGTTAAAGAGTATGTGCAGTTTAAAGAACCACCAGTATCTCCAGACAACACAATGTTCTCACATGACCATGCATATTAAACTAAAAATGCCAACAATCCACTGAAAAAAGGATAAAAGAGAGACTATATGTAACAACCAAATCTATCTCGCACAAAATACATACATGTGTATGTGCGCAAAGCATGAAACTGAATCAATTAGTCAGAGTGCTAAGTGCTGATTAGTGCTAACCTAATTGTATCAATTACCTCTACATAGTGCTTAAGCTGTAGATAACAAATGATTATAAAGGATAATTGAGGATTCACTCACAGATTACAGGGGAATGAACACAAAATACTCTTTAGCGTGGACAACACAGATTGGAAGACAAGAGGACAAATCTTATGCTGTTGAGGGGGTTACTTTCCTGCAACTCTACATAAATCAACAAGAGGACAAACCTTGAACCAAACATTATAAAAACTCTCTTCAGGCTTCATTCTGCGGGGGAAAATTATCCAGATCACATTTTACAACATAAGATTGCCCTAAATGATTTTATAGAAAATACAAAGGCAGAAAGAAAACACCACACAGTGGCTTGGCTGATAAGATGAAACCATAACAGTCTCTGTACCCAAAAATCCAGGTTTTGTAGCAGATTAGGCACTTGCATCAAGTATGCAGATGTAGCAAGATATGTTAATAGTTCAGCTAGTAAACATTTTCCGAGATGGATGTGTATATCATCTTCACAACAGATTGTTATACTTTTTACTTTCTAAAGTTCACAAATCCTGTAAAAAGTGAAACACCATTAACACTACTGTAAAGCATGAGGAACCTGCAAAGGTTGAGTGGCCCACCAATAAACATCAGCTGGTAGATGTATCCCCAGATATTGTCTGCAAGCAGTAAAATATAATCACTACAAACAAAAAGATGAGATCAGACTATTAGATTGTAATCAACAAGATCAATTCTATTAGATCACATTTTCAATCAGTCGCGTTTGGGTCTTCAAGAGCTAAAGGAGGTGAATTCTTACCCAGGAAAGTTTATCCAGCAAGAGGATTTGCATGGATGGTCACACGATTAAGCCTGATCTCAGCTAGTGGTCTATCCCCAGGTCCTGTCTGTGCCTGGGCAAGCCAACAAGCTCAAGTAGTTAGTCATGTTTCTAATTAGGGAATAGCAAACAAACATATGTTTAACGATCATTTGAAAAAAATAATAATAATAACAAATAAAACATAAACATAACTATCGATAGTCTTATAATTCAACAATAAGATATGTCCCTGTTTGCCCATGTCAAATTATTTATATATATATATATATAATCCTCCAATAAAAATAAAATGGAAAGTATTTCATATCTTTTTGTTTGAGATGTATTGAGTTATATTATATAGGAGAAGAAAATTTACTTAGTTATTAGCAGAAATACATTTATAAAAGCATCAATTTACAGAAATTTTATTAAAGTACAAATATAACTGAACTTTTAAATTAGAAAAAGGAAAACCTTTGCCCATGCATGCATGTGCCTTTACATGCCAATTTGGCAGCATGTAATTGGCAACCCCCGGCAAATACTGGTGTAAAAGAGCATGTACTGGAATAGTGGCATTCAAAAGCAGTCTCTTAGACATTATGCCATTGCAAGCTAACTGGTGGAAATAAAATCTTATGGTAAAAGCTAAATATAGCTAAAAGTTCATACACAACTCAAAAACAATGAAATCTGATGAAAGGCTTAAAACAAAAGAGAGAAGTGTACCTCCATGGTTCAGGAGGCAGCAGAGATCTAAAGAGGCTTATAATGATTTGGTTGGGGTGTGGGTTGGAGGGTAATTGTGCTTCCTTGGATGGAATTGGGAGTGGGACTTAAGATTAACGGGAACTGCTGGAATCATGCCTCGATAGAGAATGATAATATGATAGGACATTTTCCCCAACAGCTGGTCTGAAAGTCTATTTGCTGAATTTAATATAGTGGATCTAGGCTAATCTGCAGCTGTATTATAGGAGCGAGAGCAAGGGATTCCCAAACCAGCACCAACATAACCAGGGCCATGAAAAAGACATGGGAAAGGGCCATGACTCATCATCCATTATGGTATCATATTCATATATGATATGATAGAATCTTTGGGGGGACATGGCTTCTCTTGGTTCTGCAGCTTCTGCCCCTAGAAAGATAGGGGGTGCAATGGTATTGGATGCTACATGAGAGAGAGAGAGAGAGAGAGACAGAGAGAGAGAGAGAGAGAGATAATTATGCGCTCAAAGGGGGAGAGAAGTTAGGGAGAAAGACATTAGATGAAAATGGATAAAGAAAATGTGCCAAAAAAGAACCTATAATTGCAACAAAAATAAAAGGTCAAAGCTACTCTGGGCGAGAAAGTGACAAACAGAAATAATTGGAAAAATTATAAGATCTCAAAATTTCTTGATCTTTATATAATATAGAAATAGATGCACAATGCAAGTGTTTCCCAAAAGCACAATTACAGTAATCTTGCGGCTTGTGCTAAAAGTTAAACACATTTGGGCACCAAAATACACCTACCTTTTCCATAAGGTCTAGAACTTCAAACCCATGGATTACTCGTCCAAAAACTGTGTAGAGTCCATTTAGATGTGGTTGCTTCGCATAAGTGATAAAGAATTGGCTTCCATTTGTGTTGGGTCCACTATTTGCCATTGAAAGTATTCCCCTTGCACTGTGCTAGAAAACAACGAGATACGGTATCAATATTCCTATAGGAAAAATAATAATTTACAACACAGTTTGATAGTAAAAACTATGGCATTATCAAAAGTAACTCATTTAGTAGGTGGCAAGTACACTTAAGGAAAATGGCTAGGTGTCGTAAAAGTTGGTCAACATCATCTTTGTCAAGCATTCCTCCATGACAATTACAATCAACAAGAGAAAAAAAAAATGTAGGATAGAAAAGAGAAAAATACAGCATATGGTGAAAAGTCACTTCTGTTGGTTAACGTATTCTGGTTTCACAATCCTCTGTCACTAATGATCTGGCTTAACAATCCTCTGTCACTAATGAAGAAATTAAGTGCTGGCTACTGTATCAACCTAGAACTCCCACACCAACACAAGAGGTTTAAGGATATTGGCATATGATACCTTAAGTGACTCCCGGATTTCATCGTTGAATTTCTTCCCCCATATGCTGGTCCCTCCCTTGCCGGTGCCTGTAGGATCTCCACCTTGGATCATGAAACCCTTAATATTTCGATGAAACACAGTTCCATCATAATAGCCACTAGCACAAAGCGCCAAAAAGTTCTGCATCAAAATTGAGCCCAATTAAGTTCCAGCAAGCATGTAGTTCAGCAATACAATATGCACAAGCTATATTCCTGTATTTGGTGATTTTTATGTCGATAAAGAAAGAAAATAGAATCACAAGGCAAGCAAAATTGATTACAAACTCTACCCAGTACTTCTGATGTTTATAAAAATATTTTTTTTCCATGGCTCAGCAGGAATGAAGTGGCTGAACTAGTGATAAGACATGCCTGCATTTTCTAACTGATCATACACAGCCCAAGTCAGAACAACATGAAATTTTGTATCATAGCTTAAGTATACAACAGTAAAATTTTAATATCATGCCAACCAACATGGACTGTCTAAGTGAGTACTACTTCAAAGAGTAGCCAGAATATAGGTTCACATTCATGCCAAATCTTAGGTAGTGATTTCGACTCATATTGCCAATGAGTTACTATAAATATAGCAACATTTGTCAAGTTAGTTTGTTAAGGTCCTCTGCATATTATTGCCGAT
>JAOXJJ010000438.1:7524638-7550974 GCA_025769935.1 Phoenix roebelenii
ATATTACTATATTATAATAATATTATATTACATTACAGTAATATTATACTATATTATATATTTATGTATTAATATATGTTATATTTTTTTATGCTCTGTTGTATAATACAATGCAATGACTTTTAGGGTAATTTTGTTATACAAAAGTACTTTCTCAGTTTGTTTACCAAATACATGTTAAAGTGCCACAGCACTTTAAAAATATAGTTACCAAACAGCAAACAACTTTTTATAAAAGCTCTACTTTAGAAAGCTCTACTTCCAACAACTCTACTTTCAAAAGCTCTACTGCCAACAGTTCAAGGGCTATGATAAGAAGATCTTGGTTTAAGATCTCAGATTAAGGCTAGTTAAATCTAGTAGTTAAGATCCATATGAGGTGGGGGCTTTTCATTAACTAACAGGATAAAAGGGGATTGAGAAAGTGTAGGCTAGGATTTAAAGAAGATATATTTCCTAGTTTATGTTTCTTTGGATGGTTAGGACGAAGGGAAAGGATAAAGAGTTGAGTTGAAGGATGAAAAGGAGTGCTAAATGTAAGAAGGGGTTAGGTTAATTCCTTCCTCTTGGAGTCATAACATGGTGGAGGCATGGAAAAATAGGATTTTATGAGGAAGAAAAAGAGATCTACTGGATGAGGATGAAGTGGCATAAATATGATTTAGCCTAGATCTAAGGAGAGCCTTAAAGGTTAAATTGGTTATTCAGGAAAGGTGTGAGGGTAAAACAAAGACATAAACATCAAATTATTGCATGCCGTGGATTTGGTATATAGGAAGGAAGGGTTTGTAACAGAGAAGATATCTCCATTAGCCTTATTTGAAGTTGAGATCTAGTGCAAGAATAGTTGTACAGGGGAGTGTTCCTTTATTGGACATGTGGCTTATAGAGAGACGGTGAGGGATCAAGTTAGTCACCGAATAATGTGACAAAAAATGGGGTGGAGGGAACTAGGGTGTCACTTGACACATTTAAAGACAAGTGATCCCAAGAGAGGTGTTGATGAAGGCTAAAAGAGTGGTTATGGCAAGATGAATACCCATGTGCTGGAATATCTTTATGTTGTGCACCTATGGTAAAAATGGCGGTGAGGATATCAAGGGTGATTTTGGTATGGCCATGAAAATTAGTTTTGGCCTAAGGCTATATTATGTTGAATCCAATTTAGATGCAAATGTAGGTTTTTAGGTCTTTTATGTTCATGTTGATGCAGGACAACTGCAGGAAGGAGAGGGAAGATGGAAGAAGGAAGAAGGAAGAAGAAGAGAAGAGGAGCGGAGGAAGAAGAACCAGACTTCTCACCTGGTTTTGACCATGGCTTCGCACTAGGGTTTCAGAGAAAAGAAGGCTAATTTCATTCAATCATTCATTAACCTTAGACAAGTGCATGAACCTATATATATATAAGGTCAAAAAATAACAAAAAGACCCCGACAAAGAAAATAATCCAAAAAGACCATAAAATGACAATATGCAAACAAGCCCAGTCAACATAAAATAAACAAAACAAAATAATATAAAATCAATCCAGCCACAACAAAACTGGCGGAATCATCCTCCTGTGACGACCGTGGCTCTACGTAACAGGCGGTCCATTACTAGTATCCGCACTACATATATTGTATTTGGCCTTGGGGTTAGGCTATTTGGACTTGGATTAGGCCAGGGTCTGGAAGATAGGAATAGGATCAGGTAAGATCAAACTGAACCAAGTATGATCAGGTAATACTGGGTAGGATAGGGTATCTAGGCTTTGGTTGGATTGAGTAGGATTGGCAATGTTTGGATTAGGAAGGATCGAGGCAGTTCGGAATTGATCAGGCATGATTGAGTAAGATTGTGTAGCAAGGTTTAGGTTAGATCGCATAAGATTAGGTGATAGTCAAGTGGCTAGATGCATCCAAGTAGGGAGATTATTTTACATTGCTACATTGTCTACAGTATGCTCCTTGATAAAAGACAGGAGTGGGTGAAAAAACCAAAGTCATGGAGTCAATGAATGCAGAATGACAACCCCTAGCTGAAGAGGTTGAGGAGGCAGCACTCACTTAAGAAATATGTGGTAACATGGTGTGAATATTGATGCAAATACCATGGTGTGAATATTGATGCAAATATATGTTGTGTTCGAAGTTATTTGTATTACCTTGTATGACAACCAGACTGCATTTGGTCAATGCTAAATATGTAGACTCCAGTAAATTGCACTAGAAGTATCGTGAAAACTAGTAGTTTGTCTTCATTGGCATAGAGCTTGGCTTGAGCGATGAGAGGCTTGTTGTTGGCAATTATTATATAGCCAATTGCAGAGAAATGCTCATTGATATTTAAGCAAGGGTCTCCTTTGACTTCAAACTCACTGCATAATCCAGTTGCAGTCTGCAGAAGAGTTTCGACGCGTTTATTTTATACAAAAGCAAATATGGTGAATTCGTTACTCAGTCTCCGATTAACACTAGATCCTGCTAAGAACCACCACATTAACTCCAGCTGCTACTCCAACTCTTCCTTGTCTTCTGCATTGTACCCAACTTCACATATAGCAGTTCTCCATTTATCCAAGCAATTTGCCATCCCCATCCCATCCATTCCACAACACTCACATAAATGTTGGCCTCAGGACCACCCTGCAGAGCCAAGTGGACCCACAGGAAGCCATCTCACTGGGGACATGGGAAGAGACTTCACTGCTCAACTTCTTTAAATGGGGGATTCATGGGGTATTGAAGGGATTCACGAGATTGTACATGCACATTCAAACAGTGTACACCTAACATAACACAAACAGATGCCAAATAAGTGTTTTTAAGTTTCCAAGGCTATCCATCTGAGATCTTAACAAGCTTAAAGTTCAAAACCCCCATCCTCATGAAGGATGTATGTGTGTTCCCACAGTTACCATCAAAACAACAAAAATACACCGAGACAATCTTTTTTTACTTTCAGCAAGACAAAAACTTTCATCCACTGTCACAGAGTATTCATCGATATGACTTCGCCAAATCTCACAAACCACTGCCCATCTGATGAGCTGTCGTCGTGGCTCCCTTTAATCTTTACATCTGGACCAGCAGCTAGATAGTGTTTGTAGTCCACTGCCTTTGGTGGCACCAGGCCGGGCTTCAGGCTCGGTGCAGGCAGCAAAGAAACCAGCACTCGAGCGACCTCATGCATGGTAGGCCTATCAGATGGATGCCTCTTTGTGCACAGCAATGCGAGCTGGAATGCCTTTCTGACAAGCCTCATATCCATGCAGGTGACCGACACTTCCGAGTCCACCGTCTCCATTACCGTGTTGTCATCTGCCTTTGAGAGTATCTGAATGTTAAGAACAGCAAATAAACGAGTAGCTAATTAGAACGATGGCACCGTTATCGAATTAAAACAACATGAAGATAGATGGTTCAGAAGGTGCAAATCTGGATAACCGACCAGTTGGTGCAAGTTAGAATCATTGTCGACAGCCTTCTTCCCAGTGAGTAGCTCCAAAAGAACAATGCCAAAGCTATAAACATCAGATTTCTCGTTCAGCCTGGAGGTGCGAGCATACTCCGGATCAATGTAGCCAATTGTGCCCAGCACATATGTTGATGCATGAGTTTTGGCAGATGGGATGCATTTGGCTATGCCAAAATCTGAGAGATGTGCCTCAAAGTTCTCATCAAGAAGGATGTTGGAGGACTTCACATCCCGATGAATGATTCTGGGGTTACAATCATGGTGAAGATAGGTTAGGCCCTGGGCAGCACCGACTGCTATTTTAAGGCGCGTGTCCCAGTCAAGCTTCACTTTTTTTGATGGGCCTGAAATAAATAGAAGTAATTAATGATGTATAAAGCATGAAAGCAGATGAGAATAACAAGGAAACTAGATGTCCAAACCATGGAGAAGATCCCATAGTGAGCCATTTTCCATGTAATCATAGAACAGAAGGTTTCCATGCGGGGAAAGTGAGTAGCCATGTAAGCTGACGAGATTTCTATGTCTGATGCTTCCAATGGTTTCCAGTTCAGTCTCGAATTCACGAAGATTATGAGGATACTGACTGTAAAGCCGCTTAATGGCAATAGGCTTAGAATTCTTGAGTACACATTTATAGACCGTGCTTGAAGCACCATAGCCAATAATATATTTCTCACTCAAGTTTTCTGTGATCCTCATGATATCTTCATATGTATGAATTGCCATATCCATTCTGAGAACTACAAGTTTTGGAGCACCTGAACAGAGAATGCTATGGTAAATTATGAACATTGCACAAAGGATAACAGTGTATGCTGACAAACTAAAGAGAGATGGAAGATACATGCCTTGCACAGTTCGGTTTGACCCTTTAATGAACTGCTTTGGTTGACTAGACTTGTATATTGCCACTAACATCATTGATAGCAGTGTAACACAGCCTAGTGTAATGCAGACAACAGCAGCTCGAGAAATGGTGACTGCAGAAAACCATCGAGTTAAATAATCAATGGGAGATGATGCAAAATATGATAATCATAGTTTGGAGTCGAGAATACCTTTGGATCCATGAAGATCTTGTCCACAAGAGGATCCCAACCAGTTTCCGCACAACATTGGATTTCCTAGGAAACTGAAGGCAGATAATATTAATATTCTGGAAAATCATAATTGTGATGAGAAGAAAGAAGTCGGATTTTCCTTCTCTTTTTCTTTGTTATATAGAGAGAGAGCACTAAATTATTTAGATACCTTTCTCGAGGAAACCTTGAAAAGTTCTTGGAGAGAGGAACATCTCCCGAGAAGTTATTAAATGAAAGGTTCCTGAATACAGATCAAATGCTCAATCATGCAAGTAAATACTTTTCGTAGTCTTTGAAGCAAAGAGAACAAGAATGATAAACTTACAAGGAAGATAGGCTGAAGCAATTGGTCAACTGAACAGGTATCTCTCCATATAGATCGTTGTTGTTTAGAATCCTGAAGGCAACTCGACAGGGTATAAACATTTGACTGGAGGAGAACAAGTTCTTCACATGAATACAAAAATAAAAAAGACAAATGGATTTGGACTTACAAAGTATCGATGTTCTGCAACTGTCCCAGTTCTTCAGGAATTGGACCAGACAGCTTGTTGCAAGATATATCACTACAGAAGTTTGAATTCATTTAAGCAACTAAAAAACAACATTTCGTACCTACTGCTGTTAAAGCATGATTAGAAGATAATCAATAATAACTGTGCGAAGACATGACTTCATACTAACATGGTTTGAACACTACGCAGATTTCCAAATTCAGCTGGGAGGGGCTCACCGAGATTATTTCTACTTAGGTTCCTGCAATTTTCAGGTAGCAATAATAAGAATGAGACTGAGTGCAACATGGACTCTGTCAAGAACACTATTAAGCTAAAATCTTAAACCACATACAAAACATCTTACAAATTAAAGAAACAGTCTAGTCTCTGACTTACAGCTCAAGAAGGTGCTCCAGATCACCAATAGAATCAGGAATGGGACCGGAAAAATGATTGTTGGATAGATCCCTATAGTAAGAAGATGAGGAAAGAGGGGGGGGGGGGGATGAACATGTGAGAATAATGGACCCGGGGAGTGACAGAACACACTTAAGACGGCTAATTTTAACAAACACTTCAGACATCAGAAAAGCAGTAATCCCTTACAGGGTATCAAGATTGATAATTCGGCCTAATTCCCAGGGAACTTTGCCCTTAAAGTTGTTTGATGAGAAGTTCCTGCAATTTTGACAGAATGAAGATCATAAGCATTTGAAGCTTCGTAAAGGGGGTGGTGGGCTGTACAGAGTGGCTCACAAATCAGATCAAGATATTAGCTCAAATATACTAATACCCATGATTGGTCGTACCGATCCGAACCCGACGGTATGGGCCATACTATATCATACTTGATATGGGAGGCGTACTGACACTTGGTACGCCGAAAAGATTTCGTACCATATCATACCGACACAGTGCTAGTGTGGCACTAATACGGGGTCCGGTACCGAGATGGTGGACCTTGCTAATACCAAATGCTTGTGTTTGAGCTTATTGTAGAAACAGTATCTCTATTAGTGTTCATTCTGATTAAGTGTAAATAGTATTTTTATTTAATGGGGAAGTTTCATAGATGGAACTTACAAATAGGTCAGGCTCTCTAACTTCTGGAACTGCAATGGGATCGAACCATTCAACCTATTACCATGCACATTACTGAAAAACACCACAAATATCCAGCATTACAGATATCCAAAAAAATAATTCAAGCCACAAATATCCAATACTCCAACATTACAAAAACAATAATTCATGCCACAAAGAAAACTCACAATTTATTCAATGCAGTACAGGAGCTGATATTCTGAGGAATTGGACCGTCAAGGTTGTTATTGGCAAGATTCCTGTTACAGAGATACTGAAATTGGTAAATACCTGACCATGTACAGATATTGTTTCCAAAAGCATTTCAAAGATTTTAAATGAGCTATAATGCCACAAATTCTCACAATTCAAACAGCTCTTCAAGTTTTCCAAGCTCAGCTGGAATAGTACCTACTAGCTTGTTGTCATTTAGTTGCCTATACAATTGATAAGATTAGCAAGTATACGCAAAGTTAATGAAGAACTGACTGTAACACTGGAAAAGGCCCTCACAGATAGCTAAGTTTTGTCATGTTTCCCAACTCAGGAGGGATTGGTCCGGTAAGCTTGTTTCCATGTAAGTACCTGGGAGACAGACGTCATGAAAAGGAGTTTATAAAACAGCACAGTAAGCTTTGCATACATAAAGCAAGAGTAACTGGTCAAAACTCACAGCTTGCCCGTGTAGGACAGATTGCCAAGTATTGGTGGAATGGTTCCAACCAGTTCATTTTCACTTAAATCCCTGAAAATAAAAGCAGATCGCACATGTCATGGTGACTACACTCAAAAACCAATCTGCAACACTGACTTTACATATGAAGCATATCAGCAACCATTAGGTTGCTAAATATGATGAATGATCTTAATATAGGTCATAACTTGCAAGTTCAAAAAAGATTAAGTACTTGAAATCTTGTAAAGAACAGGGGAACAGAGCAAGTCTGGAACTTGTAGCATGACAAGCACTTGGTAACATACCAAGCAGAACCAAACTGTTGTTCATTGATTAGAATGTAACTGATTCTATTCTACAAGAGCAACAAATATAACAGCTTCCAGCTAACATGTATCTGCTGATACACTTTAACAGACAACTAGTTGAGATTCTTTTCTTACAGGTTAGGCTTTCTCGCATGTGTGAATGCCAACTTACTGTTTATATGAATATTCAATAGTTAGTAGTGCCCAAGTCATACCTACATTATATATAATTTTGTGGGTACATTAAATTTAAGCTCCAGTTAATTAGAAAGAAAAATGTTATAGTGATTCATTGTTAACATTTTAGTAATGTGCAGGAGGATTTGGAGATATGTTAGTCAGTAATGTCCCAGGCAATATGGTCCAAAAAGACTTGTTAAGGCAGCAAAAGAAATATAATATGGAAAATGAATTAGGAAAGAAAAGTAATGTCTGCTTACAATACTGCAAGAGCTTGCATGAGGCCAATCACCTCCGGAATCTTCCCTGTGAGTCTATTTCCTTGAAGGGACCTACAATCAGAATATAGACAATGAATAGACGAGTGATTAGTCCCAAAATTATCACAATACATGAAAAAATGAGTACAGTAATGATAGACTCTGAATCATTGGAAATTCTCAAATTTTTTCAACTTTTTTATTTTATTTATTAATTATTCATTCACAAATATTTCAAGAATCACTCAAAAATTGCAAGCCAATGGTGTTCTGTGCTGCCAATGATCGTGGTGTATTTACTATGTTTACAGCTCACCATCCATATCACTTCCATCCTTGTTTTCAGATGAATAAAAATACAGATACGTAAACAGTATGACATTCTTTAGTTCTGTTAATACTTCTAGTATTAATGTATTATATATCCAATTTCTATCCAGACTTCTCAGGATATTTAAGAATTTTGGATCTTTGTTTTCAGCCAAATTGCTCCCAAAAACTGCATTTGTGACTGCAGATACGAGAACAAATTAATCAGAGATCTGTTGCATACAGCAAACTTTCCCATCCATTGCAATCTAAGAAATTGTGCAAAGAAAAGGCACGAGGTGCAGATAAATAACACAATTTATTATACATAATTGTGCACTCAATAGATGGGAGAAGTGAACATCCACAGCTTTAGCAGCTATTGACACGAATTTCTATGCAAGAAGTCATATATTAATCCTATAACACCTTTCACGTGAACAGAACCAGTGCACTAAATGAGCATTTAAAGCTTATTCTTTAAAATGAAAATGCCACCAAGGAACAACCAGTTCTCTTTTTTATCCAACTCATAAAAGTGCATCCAAAAAGCTAGGAATATACTTACAGTGTAGCTACTTGCAGGAAACCAATATTGTAAGGAATCTCTCCCGTGATTTGATTGTATGATATATCCCTGTTATTCAGGAACAAGATTAAATAACCAATTCCATTCTTTTACAAGAAGAAGCAAACTTACAGCAGAATTAGCATACAAGATCTCAAAACTGGTACAGTTGCCTATGCTATCTGGAATGGTTCCTGTGAGGTTATTGCCCCTTACATCACTGCATTAAGGATACAAACATGAATCAATATGACCAGAAGGTTAACAAATTGAGGAATCAAAATCAGCAACAAGAACAAATGCATCAAAGGCAGCAATCACATACAAATACCACAGGCCGGTCAATTGGCACATGTCCGGCGACAAAGTTCCAGAGAGCGAATTACCCCGTAAGCCTCTGAAAAGAAACACCAGCATCTCAATTAGGAGCAGAAAATGGTTTCTGATGAAAACCGTTTAGCTACAAAGGACTGTTAAGTGCTCACAGGTACTGCAGCACTTCATTCCAGTAAATAAGCCGAGGTATGTCTCCAGTAAGCTGGTTCTGGGCTAAGTCCCTGTCCAGATTGGCAACACCAAGTCCAAAAACTTCACTTAATGTCTAAAGATTATGTCAAAGAAACAGAAGATATAAACCATACAACCAAAAAAAATAAAAAAGAGAGAAGAAAATGGAATCACCAAGACAGTCTAAAGAGCAGCAAAAGAACAAAAGAAAAACAGTAAAAACAAAACAAAACAAAAATACTCACAGAGTTTTGAGGTTTGGAATTTGGGATAATGTTGAGGGAATGGGGCCTGTCAGCTGGTTGTTCTTCAGGTTCCTGCATTGAAATATCCATTAGCTAAACAAAGGACTCTTATTTTCTTCAAAAAAAACAGCAAATATAGATAAAATTATTCCCAGCGGTCAGCTTACAATTCCTCGAGCTGCTTCAGCTTGGATATCGAAAAGGGAATATCCCCATAGAGTGCATTCCCAGATAAATCCCTACAAATTTGCCACACAATATTTACAAACGATGGGTAAGCTAAGAACACCAAATGAAAGGACTAGTTTCTAGTAGTACAGGTGTTTTAGAGACACGCAATCCCCAAACTCGTCCGGGATTTGCCCTGTAAGCCTGTTCCCCTTCAAATCTCTGCACCCCACCAACAAATAAAGTAAGATTTAGGTACATATTAAAGAAGAAACTCGGTTCAAGAAGTGGGGGAAGCCAAAGGGTCCAGCAATATTAAAATAGAAAGCAGGGGGTTTAAAGTGAAAAAAAGAAGACATACATGGATTGCAAGCTCTTCAGCTCCCCGACCGCGGGCGAGATCTCCCCTCCCAGGTTTAGATTCGATAAGTTCCTTCACCCCACAACACACACACACACACACACACCCAACAAAAAAATATTAATAAAAAAGGACAACAGAAGAGAATTAACGTAACGCGAAGAATATGAGGAAGAGAAGGAAGGGGGGATACAGGGAAACGACGGCGGAGGTGAGGCTGTCGCAGACGACGCCTCTCCAGGCGCAGTGGTCGTCGCTGCTGCGGTTGGCGTCGCCACCGGCTGCGACGGGGTTCCAGTCCAGCAGCACGTTGACCACGTTGCTGAACGACGCCTTCAGCGCCATCAAAGCCCTCCCTGAAGCCACCACCAAAACTAGCCGTTAAGATTTTTTTCCAACAAAAAAAAAACGAAAGAGAGAACTAACGAAGACCTTCATCTGAGAACGAGGAAACGGCCGGGAAGAAGGCCAACAGAAACGCCATTGAAACCAAGAAACGTAGCATCTCCTTCCTCCTCTCTTCCATTGCCATTCCAAGCTCAAGACAACACCAGAGATCACATAGAGAGAAGTAGCATTGGAGCGTTCTACATTCTCAACTCAACGAGGAGGAGAGCGGGGGATAAGAAAGGGGGATGGGGAATTGCCGAAACGGGAAAGGCGCAGGGAGGCGAAGGCCGTAAGCACCAAAATGGCGGTGGCGACAGCGACGTGACTGTTCATTTCGCGTGGGGGGGGGTCACCACAGCCGCTCTCTCTATCTCTAGACCCAGGCCCAGGGTACGGCTGGCCGCAGAGAGCCTCCATTATATCTATTGCAGTCCCTACCAACCTACTACTGCTAATACTAGCACTAGTATTAGCATCTATACTTTTCTTTTGTTTTTGTTGCCCGTAACCTCATCAGAAAACTTTCTTAGTCATACAAATTCCTTGTAAAAATAAAAGTTTAGTAATTTCCGTTACTTAAGTATCGTAGAAAAGAACCATGGTTTTTTTTTTTTTTTTCTTTGACAAAGAATCATGATTCGGAGCCATTAGTACCGGGAGGCAGGGCGGCCTTGGGAAGCACAGTGTCCGCAAACAAAGCACTGAACCGGATGGCTTTTTATTTGAAACTGCTGTGAGGAAGAGCATTACATCCATAGTAGGTAAATGATGTGCCACTGTGGGTGAACCACAGAAATGTACACTGGTCTCCTTGGCGGAATTGCTCTCCCGGGTAAAATAAGTACTATTGGTCAATGGAAAGAATGAAGGTGCTGCTGACTGCACCACGGAGAGAGAGAGAGAGACTCTCATGAAGACTATGGAGGGTAGCATCTCGGTATGGTGTAGACTCACGTAATATGCTAACGACTAGTATGATTGAAAATATTATTCGTGCATTCCTGAGATGCTTTAGATTATGATTGGCTATTATTAATTAGAGTAAATTATGAAATCCTACCAAATTTATGGTTATTATACTTCTATGCAGTAATTTATAAAACCTACACACTTTGCCTAAATTAAAAGCATTAGTGAATCTATTTATCTTATTTAAAAAATCAAAAGTACCTTTAAATAAAAAGGATACATACTTTTTTTTTTTGATGTCCTTCGATGGCTGTTATATCAAATAAAATTATTTTAGTCATTTTAAAAAATTTTCTAATGTTGCATTTGGATTTTTTTTAAAATTAATGATTTGACTAATATTTTGTTAAATTATGAGTTAAAATATTTGATAAAAATAAATCTAGAGAAGATAAGTATAGTTTTTCATACTATTGGATGTAAGTATAAATGGTGTTTTTTTTGGGTAAGTCGGATATATTATACCCTTCTAGCATGAATACATCGAAAAAAATCAGAAAAAAAAGATAATGAAAAGAAGGTGGAGCACTCTCGTAGCTCTCACAAATTCAGTCGTCGGAGTGTTGTGCAATGAACGACGTAACCCAATTAGCTGCACTGTTTGCCTCACGGTAAGTATAAAAAATCTCGAAGACCACATAGTCCCTTAGGAGGTCTCTGATGTCCTGTAGTAGCGAGTGCTCATCCCCTAATCTCACGCGGCTCTGAATCCACTTGATCACAGTAGCTGAATCACCTTCCAAATAGATGTGCTCGGCCTCTAACCTAACCCACGCATAGGTGTTTCCTTTCCAAGCAGCTCTAAGCTTGGCTCCTAAAATAGAACTATCATAGAGTCGGCTCACCCCAGCTACGATTAGTCTACAATCAGCGTCTCTGATCACAAAACTAGCATCTCCTCGACCCTCCTCTTCATATACACTTCCGTCGAAGTTCACCATGTGGAAGCTCGAGGATGAAGGCTCCTAAGAGCCGAGAATCGTCTGAGTAGCTCCAAGAGCTGAGTGGGGGCCCTGATGTCCCTAACTATTCCAGAACCTCTGATAGCCTGTGTTTGAATGAACTCCTATGCCAACATAACCGCCCTAGCTGCCATGGTCCTCAAGCTCTGCCTCTGTCCCTCAAAAGTTCTAGCATTTCTGTCAAGCCATATGTGATATGTAGCATAGGCAACAATAACGCCCCTAAAAATCGTGACCAATCTGCTGATGGATCCCTCTAGATAATCAAGAAATGATACCACCGAGGTTAAAGTCTGTGAGAACCTCTAGTTGCCACCTGCCACACCTAGGTCGCTCTTAGATAGCTGAACAACACGTGCTCGATGGTCTCCTCCTCCCTGCACCAATCACAAGTGGGCTGGAGACACGAACCCCATTTGTTCACCCTAGATCTGCAAGTCAAACTCCAGATCCTACTATCAGGTCCTCCCCTTCGAGGCACGAGAATGGCTAGGATCCTCTTCGCTAACTAGTCCCCAAACATACGTCGGACTAGAACATCATCACATCTCCTCTCGCCTGCCTAGAATAGGTCACACACTTTGAGGATCGAGCTCCCACATCAACCATCCTGGGTCATAATCGAATAGGAATATCCAATACCCAAGAGTCGTTGACCACATCAATCGACTGGCCATCCCCAACTGTCTACTGGATTGGGCCAACACCTCCAGGGCATGAGAGCACATCTCTCGCCAAATGAAAGAGCTATGGTGATCAGCCTGAGAGTCAGTCGTCGAAGTTTGGTCACCATACTTGGCATTCATCAAGGAGCTCCACAAATTATTCGGCTCAAGCAAGAATCAAGCCATATGTCTGGCTGCCATCACCTCCCTCATCAGCAAAGAGCAGATACCCAGACCCTACGGTCATGGGGCTGACAGACTATCTCCCAAGCTACAAGATAAAGTCCTCTCTTGCCATCGTGCTCACCCGAATACAGATCATGAATAACTGCTTCACCTTCACAAGCAGTGACCTAGGCATGGTTGTGTGAGTCATCAAATAGATCGGATTGAACTAAGTACTGATCCGACTAGAGTCACTCTACTCATCATGGAGAACTCTCTCGCTTGCCACCCCTCCAGCCTTTGCTCGATGCCCTGCTCGATCTCGCTGCACTCTGTCGCTTGTAATCTCCTCCTAGCAATGGGGACACCTAGATATTTCCAGCTGCCATCTTGCTCATCCATACCCAAGAACTCGTGATGCCAATCTCGAGCTGCAAAGCAGATGCAAAGCAGTACCCCTCCAAGATTCTCCTGAACCTCTAAGCGTTCTGTATTGTTGCTTGACCGAGGAGCAAGCAATCATCCATAAAGAGAAGATGAGAGATTAGCTCGGCGAGCGATGTGGGCCTGCAGGCCTCAAGATCCTGCGACATCGTGGTAGCCTAGAGAGCTCCAAAGAGGAAGTCAGTACAAATAATAAAAAGATAAGGGGACAGAGAAAAACCTTGCCGAAGGCCGACAGTAGAATGGAAGAACGTTGTAGGCGGGTCATTCACCAAAATGGCAAAGGTCGGATCCTGAATGCAACCCATAATCCACTGGATTCACACCTCATGGAATCCAAAGCTTGCCAAGGAGGAGGACAGAAAGCTCTAGGTCATTTGGTCATAGGCGTGCTCCATATCTAGCTTGACTCCCATTAGGCTCTGTCGACCCTGTGCTCTCTATAGGTCATGCATAAACTCCCACATTATCAAAATATTGTTAGATATGCTCCTGCCTCCCACAAAGGCCTCCTACTCCAACCTATTAAGTCTGGAAAGAATTTCTCTGAATCTGGCTACCAATACCCTTGCAATGATCTTGTATAAGGTAGAGCACAGACTAATAGGCATGTAATGGCCCAACTCAATAGCATCCAATCTCTTGGGGATCAAAGTAACAAAAGTTCTCTTCCATTCTTGAGGCATTACAGATGTATGAAAAAACTGCTAAATAGAAGCCACCACATCATGTTGGATGATAGGCCAGTATCATCTAAAGAACTGAAGAGGAAAATCATTGGCCCAGAAGCTTTGTCTTCAATCATAGACCAGACGGCCTCATGAATATCTCTGATTGTAATCGGCCTAATGAGATCATCATTCTCGACTCCGAGACTCTTCCCTTAGGCATGGGGCCAAAGGATGGATTATCACTCTCCTGCTGGCCTGTCCATCTCAATCTGAAAAAATATATCAACTCTTGGCAAATGCTCCCTGCATCCTCACTCACTAGCCACCACTATCTCTGATGCTCCGGATCTTATTTCACTATCTTCTAATAATAGTCGACTGATAGAAGAATCTGATATTCTGGTCACCCTCCAAAATTTACTGCACCTAGGACTTCTACCGTGAGAAGGTCTCCTATTGGTGCAAAAGCAAGTAATACATGGACAGTTGTGCATAAAGTTTGGTCAAGTCCGCAGGCAAAAGTTCTCCATCCCTCTCCACCTTAGCTTGGAATGAGGCAATGAAACCTTTAGTCTCCTCCAACCTTCTAGTGATGTCCCCAACCTTTTCTCTATTCCACCTACGGAGGCGGCGTTTGAGTAGCTTGAGCTTGTAAGTAACTCGATATATCACATTCCCCTTGACCGCTGTACTCCAGACCTCCTTGACAATATCCTAGGAGCACGGGTATGACAACCAAATCTTCCCGAAGCAAAAAGGGGTTTGATGAGGGATGGCGGCGACGGTGCTGATGAGGATCAAGATATGGTCCGATCCAATATGAGCCAGGTGTTGAACATGGTAGTTTGGAAAGCACTGGATCCACCCCACCATAGTGAAGGCCTTATCGATCCTCTCCTAAACTCTCGCTTGCCTCTGCCGGTTGTTGTACCAAGTGAACCTTGACCCAGTGAATCCTAAATCCATAAGTTCATTGGTAGAAATGAAGCTCTAGCTAGAACTTCATAACCTCAGTCTTGCCCGAGAGTACTTTCCCCCTCACTTCTTGGTTAGCCTGTCAATACAATTAAAGTCTCCGACCACTAACAAAGGAATTCCCTGCTAGATCATGCATGATACATCGCTCCAAAGCTTTCGACACACCCTGTAATCCGTACTAGCATACACAGCAGATAACTACCAAGGATTGCCATTACCTTCAATAATTACCATAATAGCTTGCTGGTTACACTTATGAAAAATGTTGAAAGTGACAAAGCCCAACCTCCACACCACTACAATGCCCCTGGATAAACCCGAAGACTCAATAGCAAAAAAATCCTAAGAGGGAGGGAAACAACGTCTTGCCAACTGAAGACTCCGTTCTGATAGAATTGTTTTAAGAAGGATGCCCACATTCGGCCTATTCAAGTGCACAAGTCTTCTAAAGATGGCCGGGAAAGAAGGCTTCCTTGTCCCTCTACAATTCTAAATCAATATCTTCATATCAGGCTATTGAGTCCTCCACTAGATCTTTACATAAATCCTATTCTTTGGTCCCCACTTGGCCGACAACATCGCTTCTACCATGCTCGGCCAACCCACAATCAGCATCTTCACCAATTGAGTTGCATAACCCCTTTGTCAAACCTGGCTTGAGTTTCCTCACCACCCTCCCATGGCCAGTCGTCGCTGCCTCGAGGTCCAGCCCCTTGAGTCAACAAGGTCTGCAGCCAAATTGGGCTTCGTCGACGTCCTCCAAGCCTCTAGCCGTTGAAGCGCACGGCTAGGCAAAGTTGAGCCACCACCCATTTCTCCGGCCTTCATGCTTTCCTCCGATGCCAAGGCTTCCTCCATATTGGCCGATGCCCCCCATCGAATGGAAGAGCAGAGGGCACAGAGGCATGGAGGTGCTCCAAGAAGAAACAACCCCCTCTTTCAGGGAAGGGGGGTCACTAGTTTCGTAGGGCTCGCCCCCCGCTGGGCCGGGGACAGGTCAGTCTCTCCTAGGCCTTAAGGCCTCCAATCTGCTAGTGGCCTTCTAGCTCGCTTGAGGTGGCCCGCTCCCGATGCGGCCTCCTACATTTCCACATCCACGGCCCAGGCCCACTGGCCCAGTCTACAATGACCATCATTTGGGGTCAGCCCGCTTCAGCGATTGAGTCGACTCCACTTTTCGATTCAAACCCGGGTTGACTCGCTCCTTCCGTAACCTAAGCTGAGTCCAGAACGTGGTAACCCTTCTCCGCTTTAGCGACCTTAAATGGCTTCTGCTAGCCATCCAAATTCGGTGACAAACTAGGCAACCTCGACTGATTTCTTGGCGAACTCTACCCTAATTGGGATGAATTGGAGCCCGAGTTGGACTCCAGGGCTGAGTCGGTCATCTTCCTCAGTCGCCCCCTACTTCTCAACGGTCTTAGTTTCCAGATCTTGGTCGTTGCAAGCCAAGGTCCAAACACCGGCCTCCCCACTGGCTCCAATCTTTCCTCCTCCGTCGACATCGCATCCTCCAATTCCGTTTTCACCACCATGGGCATCGGTGAAACCCTAGCTCGACCTTAGTCTTCCCCCTCCATCGTCGACTCTCCGAATCCAGATCCGAGGGATGAGTGGGTCAAGGATGTTGATCTCCACCTTCACACGGGTGTAACACAATTTTGAAAGGTGCTCAGTGAAGTTGTGAAGCACTACCGACCAGCCAGCTTAAGCCACGATCTTCAGAATCGAGATCTTCTCCTAGTATTCTATGGCCAGGCATGGCAATCAGACCTAGACCAAGGTCATTTAATCTTGTCTCTTTCCAGAATAAAGTCTAAAACCTAAGGTTTCATGGCTAGCAGCTGCCTAGCTACCAGCCATGGTTTGTCGGCAAGGGTAGCATTCCGATTGTTTTCTTGTTGGAAGCGAAAGATGTGGTGCTCCTCCACCAATGGAAATGTCACGACGTCGTAGTCTAGCTTTCCTGTGGTCTTGAGATCTCGAGTCAGCCATTCCACCAGAATCCTCCGCCTCAAGCTTCGCACGATGATCATCGTCGACTCCTAGGCTTCTCTCGAGGCTTAGACACGATCCTCTGGCAGTTCTAGCACTCTAGTGAAATGCCTTTGAAGCATCTCGAGTTTCTCATCGGTGATCCGATGACTCATCCAAGCAAGTTACCTGAGAGGCCCTTGAACCACGCCGGACCAAGTCTGACTTTTTTCATCTTGTCCCCGGTTCATCCGATCCTTTCCGCTGGGAGCCTCCTTCGCTGTCTTCAACTTTCGTTTTCCTATGAGTTGCAGCCAACAATCGTTCGACAATATTACCCAGATACAACATAATTCTCAAAGCACTCACGACTCAGAGCGCGATGATGCACTCTTAAAACCCTAACCACCAGGGAACAATGTTTAATAACGCACGACGAAGCAACGAGGCCTCCCTCTGCTTTATTCTCACATCTTGGCATCATGGTAGGGGCTTCAACTGGCGTTCCTTTCTTGGCGACAATAGGATACCATGGAAGAGCATGGAGGGAGGCCATTACTTAATCTTTTTTGTCCATCAAATTGTCATCCTTCAAATAAAAAATCTGAACAATGACATAACAATGGACAATCCTCACAAATAACCTTCACGAGACAGGCTTTAGTTCATAACAATAGGCATAATTTTTTTTTGGAAAAGGCCATGGAGCACCTTTGAAAGGGGAAGAGAATGCAACTGCTCCAGCTTGTTTTAGTGGATGTATTGGATATTTTTCTTTTAATGCATTGATCTGGCAAGATATTGTTGCTGGAAATTGGACCCGGGGGTGACCACTGGCCGAGAAGGAGGAGCTCCGGTGCTTATAGTACGTCGGCGGGCTGCGTCCTCTGGGAAACCTGCAAAATACCGATGGCCGGGGCTTCCGGCGTCGGCCCTCCGATGCTTAAGTCAAAGAATGGCTTAATTTGGAGAAGGAGATGAGTTGTATATTGAAGTCTAAAAGTGAGAATCCTCCTTCAAGAGGAAGAGGTTCCCCTTTTATAGGAGGGGTACAGGATTACCTGTAATGTGACCAGACGAATTAAATGAGTTACCATCATGATTGAGCACGATCGTGTGAATTAATGCATTGTCGTGGAGGGCTAGACTGGAGCCAATGAGTTGTTGTGGGTGATCGGATGTAGTTGAGTAAGTTATCTGGTTACCGTGGAGGGTCTGAGATTTTGAGTAGGCTGGAGGTCCATGAAGATCGTGCGCATTTAATGGTTGGCAGTCGTAGCAGGGCATGGTCCCTGGTTGATATGTTGTGGCGTGGCTGGCGAGCAAAGCATGGTGCAGTGAGGTTGCTGCAGGACGTGTCCGCAGCATGTGGACGACAAGGTCGGACTTCTCAGATCGGCTCGGCCTTCATGAACTTGGCTTGGCCTACTGAAGTCGGGGATGCCGAGGTCGAGCGCCTTGGGGTCGGGCGCCTTGGCGCCCGGCGTCACGTGCTGGCGACGCATCCACGTGCTTCGAGGCAATCTATTTTTTCCCCAACACTATCCTCCGACTTTCGAGTTCAAGCTTTTTGCGAGCTCGGGCGAAGGAAGTAGCTGTCCTCATTATGCTGGTGGGACCAGGTGGCTTTAAATTGTTTCGCCATTCCGCACGCTTCGAGGCATCTTTAATGAAGGCTCAAGGGCTCGAGGCGACGTCTCTTCGCTTTTTGAGGCATTTTTGAACCGTGGGCTCATGATGAGGCTCCAGGATTCGACGGAACACCGTCTTTGATTTGACCCTGCTGATCTGAGCCATCGGGGGGTCTATATAAACCTCAGACCTAGCCCTAAAAGTTTCTATTTGGCCGCTGCAACTATTGTTCTTTTTTTTCTTCCATTTGTTCTCCCCTTCTTCCAGCTACTGTTTAGCCCTCCCGGCGGTGTTCTGAGGCGATTTTCGGTGACCGTCTTTTTCTTTCGACTGTCGGCGTCCCTGGTGGAATCTTAGTAGGTCTTCTGCTCGCGTTCGCTCGGAGGGCTTTTGCTTTTCTATTTTTCTCCCTTTTCTTTTCATTTTTTCTTTGGGGATGGGTCACGGTCCGGACGAAGTCGGATCCAATTTGACCGAGGAGTTGGAGTTGATCCGCGGCTGGTTTTTCCCTCCGCGCGAATTTCGCCTCGAGCTTGCGGGGTCGGAAGATCGGGTGACGAGCTTCCTCCAGGCCGGATCGGGGTGAATGTAGAGATACTCTGGGCCGGCCTGCGATTCCCCTTGCACGGGTTCGTGAATGAGTTTCTGGCGGCGTACGAGCTCATCATCCCAGCGCAGCTCGCTCCGAACTCATGAAGGACCATTGTCGGTTTTTTATCTTTCTACCTTGCGCACGGGATACCGACCTCGGTAAATATCTTCTGCCGGTGTTTTATGTTGAAGTCCAACCCGACGGACGGGGAATAGCTCAACCTCGCCCTTCGGGGCGGTAGGCCATTCTTCCGAGGTGCTCCTTCCTCCATTCGTGGGTGGAAGGAGAAATTTTTCTTTCTCTCCTCCGAGCGCATGTGAGGATTCGACCCAAGGTGGGGGCATCCCCGGCTCAAGGCCGCCAACAAGCTCCCCAGACTTTCAAAGAGCGAGCAGAAGACCCTCGATGCTCTTCACGGCCTTAAAAAAAATATTCTTCTGAACGACCTTCTGAGCGAGGAAGCTTTGGTGAACGTCGGCCTAAGCTCGGCGTGCCCCTAGGGTAAGAACAGTTGCATTGCTCCTCTTCTGTTTTGTTCTCTTTTGTTTTACTTGCTTTATTTCTTCTTTACCATCATTCTTTGTTGACGACCTGACACTTGGGCCTTTCTCCTTTAGATATTTCAAGGATGGTGACCAGCGACTCAGCTCTTTATGCCCGGTACAAGAAGAGGGCAGCCGAGGCTGGGGAGGCCCACCCGAGCTTAGGAAGAAGGCGAGGTCAGCCCCGACTGCTGCTCCCACCGAGGCGAGAGGCTCTGAGGTCAGGACTTTCGACCCCATTCGGAAGGAGGTTCCTCCCACCGAGCGCACGGGCTCGAGCTCTGCAGGGAATACTGCAGCCCTTGCTTGCCGGGCCTCCGTTCCCCATCGACCGAACCGCCAGGTCATCCGCTTGCGGCTCTCAGGCCCCGAGCCGAACAGCGGTCTCGGGGTTCTGAGCTCATCATTGCCAAGCTCGGCGAGACCCAGCCTCTCGAGCTCTTCAAGGGCCGAAGCTCACCCGAAAGAGAAGGCCCTTCTGCCTAGAATGGGTAGTCTATGAGGACGACTCGGCCCTCCACGATGCCCAAATTGTGCGCCAGGTGTTCCGCTGCACGCTACTTCCGGTCGACCAAGCGGAGTTTGAGGCTGCCAACCTTGGCGGTCTTGTGGATCAAACCTACTGCTCTGCCATCCGGGTAAGTCAGTTTCTTGCCTTAACTTTTATAGTCTTTTGAACTCTTAGCCTTTGCTTATCCCTTTCTTTCCTTTTTTACAGCATCTCCATGAAGTCGATTTGGTTGATCTCCATGGCAGCTGACTATCTGGATAAGGCTCGAAGGAGCCAAAGACGGCTGGAGGAGGCAGAGAGGAGGTTCGGTGAGGCTGAGGCCTCACGAAGGGAGGCCATCGTGAGGATGGAGGCTGCTGAGGCCAAGCGGCGATCGGCGGTCGAACAGCTCGAAGAGGAGAAGGCCTCGCATGCTTTGGCAAGGTCGGAGCTGCGCACCTCCAAGGCGCATCTGGTCGAAGTCCGCTCCGCAATAGTCGGTCATTAGTACGAGGAGGGGGTCGTCCGGTTGAAGATCGAGCAACTGGAGGCTCAAGAGAAGAGAGCTCTGGAGCAAGCCCAAAATGCAGTGCAACTCTTCCAGGAGTCGGAAGAGTTTTGTGATTTGATGGAGAAAGAGGTCGTAGACGGGCTCATCCACGGCTTTAAAGACTTTCGGAGGCAGATGCGGGGGATCTGCCCCCAGTTCGACCTCAGTGATCTTCAGCCCGGCATGGGGATCACCGAGGACGTGGGCGAGCCCGAGGGTCCGGCGGACGGCGGTGCAACCAGCAGCATGCTTGCAAGCCCCAAGCCTGAATGGGAGACCGCCGAGGCCGAGGCCGAGGTGACCGATCAGACCACTCGGAAAGTTCTCCCTGGAGAAGTTACCGAGAACGCCCCTGAAGAAGTGTCTGAGGCTGTTTTCGAGGCCGTTGGCGAGGCTCCGTCTGAGGAGGCCGCAGACTCTCGCAGAGATGGGCTAGTGGAGGACCCTGGGGTAGCTTCCGTCGAGAACGTGATCGTCGTGGATGACCTTGAGGCTGACGCCGAGGCCACTGCTACCTTCGAGATGCCGTAGGGCTTTGCTTCTTCCCTTCTTCTTTTTTTTGTAAATGAGGTAGGCCTCTGCGGCCTAATTTTGTACTTAGTCTTCGGGCTTTTATCAATGAAATTCTTCTTTCCAAATTCTGTTGTGTGTTTATGTTTGTTTCCATTTGCATAATGGATGAAATTTTATCTTGGCTGCTTGAGTTGGACTCCTGTTTGGCGAATTTCTCCGAGTCTTCGAGCTCGGCTAAGTCTTTAGACCTAGGTTGTGGTAGAATTCACTAAGTCTTTAGGCTCAGCTCTCAGAGGAAACATGCTAAGGCTCTAAGCCTAGACTTTAGAAGAACTCGCCAAGCCTTTAAGCTCGGGCTCCGAAGAACTTCCGCTAAGCCTTTAGGCTTATCTTCCGTAAAAATTTTGCCAAATCCTTAGGCTCGGCTTTCAGGAGAACCTTGTTAAAACTTTGAGTTCGGGCTCAATGGCTTTCATGCTCTTTGACTTCGAACTTGGTCGAGGCGCTATTAGGCGGAACTTGAGTTCGTGGCCAGTGACTTGGCATCCCCGAGCCCGGCCGGAACATCATCGGGCAGAGCTCGAGGTCGTTGTTGCAGGCCATCTCGAACTAAGTTGGGCCTTTGTTTGGAGAAATTTGAAGTCGGTGGACATTGAGCAGGAGATTGGTGGCATGGAGCATTCCGAGCTTGGTCGGGACATCCCGGACTTGGTCGGAAGATCGCGCGCGAGGTCGAGGGAGCCTAGGCTCGCGGTCGACTCTACGATGCCTCCCGAGATTGATTGAGACTCAGCTTGTGGTCGATTAAGCAAAGCATCCGACCTTGGTCGGGGGATCCCAAACCTGGTCGGAGCTTTATCGAAGATACATATGGGAGGCGGGCCTCGTCCGTTGATCGTTTTGCAATATAACAATGTAAGCATAAATAGATATTCATGCCGAGTAGGGTGTACCTCTTGTGCAGTTGGAGCTAAGTGTCTCGGGACGGGTTGCCGGAGCCGAGCTAAGCGACTCTGCTCCAAGGTCGACTTCAGTGACCTGTGGTCGGCTCAGCAAGGTGCCTCCACTCAGCTCGAGGCGCATTGTCGGGGGGCGCTGAATGTTGTCAAAAGGTCGCGGAGATGTCGCCCCGAGATCGAGGAAGACTTGGCTCGTCGTCGACTCAGCAGTGCCCAACAGTGTTTTCCGAGGTCGAGGGGGCTTGGGCTCGCAGTCAACGCAGCAGGGCATCCCGAGGTCGAGGGAGACTTGGCTCGCGGTCGACACAGCGGGGGCTTCGCAGTGTTTTCCGAGGTCGAGGGAGACTTGGCTTGCGGTCCACTCAGCAGTGCCCAACAATGCTTCCCGAGATCGAGGGGGCTTGGACCCATGGTCGACGCAGCGGGGCATCCCAAGATCAAGGCAGACTTAGCTCGCGGTCGACATAGCGAGGGCTTCGCAGTGTTTCCTGAGGTCAAGGAAGACTTGGTTCGCGGTCGACTCAGCAGCGCCCAGCAGTGCTTTCCGAGGTCGAGGGAGACTTGGCTTGCGGTCGACGCAGCGGGACATCCCGAGATCGAGAGAGACTTGGCTCGCGGTCGACACAGCGGGGCATCCCGACTTTAGTTAGGGGATCATGCGCGAGGTTGAGGGAGCCGGGGGCTCGCGGTCGACTCTGCGATGCTTTTCGAGGCTGAGGGAGCCGGAGGCTCGCGGTTGACGTAGCGGGGCATCCCGAACTTAGCCGGAGGATCATGCGCAAGGTCGAGGGAGCCGGGGGCTCGTGGTCGACTCTGTGATGCTTTCCGAGGCTGAGGGAGCCGGAGGCTCGCGATCGACATAGCGGGGCATCCCGAACTTGGTCGAAGGATCATACGTGAGGTCGAGGGAGTCGGAGGCTCACAATCGACTCTGCGATGCTTTCCGAGGCCGAGGGAGCCGGAGGCTCGCGGTCGATGCGGCGGGGCATCTCGAACTTGGTCGAAGGATCATGTGTGAGGTCGAGGGAGTCGGGGGCTCGTGGTCGACTTTGCGATGCTTCCCGAGGCCGAGGAAGCTGGAGGCTCGCAGTCGACACAACGGGGCATCTCGAACTTGGCTGGGGGCTTGTCGGAGATGGAGATTGGACTCGGAGTTGTCGAGACGAAGCATCCCGAACTCAGTTGGGGCATCCGAACTTGGCCTGGCGTCCGGACCTGGCTGGCCATCCTAAAGTTCGCAATTAGATTATCATTAGGAGAAGTATTGAATAATTGGAGAAGAGCTGTAAGTAAATTAATATGTGGAGAAGTCTTAATTATGTTCTCGAATATCGGAGACCCTTGGGGGCTCTACTGGTAATATATCCGGAGATTTTTGGAGTTCCAGCTTCGAAGAATAGGAGTCCCATCATGGGACTCCAACTTGTATGCTCCGAGCCGCTGGACTCGAGCAACTCGGTACGACCCCTCCTAGTTTGGGGCAAGCTTCCCTTGTTCAGTAGGTTGAGAAGTTTCAGCTTTCCTCAGGACGATATCTCCCACCTTGAAGAGCTTGACTTTCACCCTGAAGTTGTAGTACTGTGCCGCTTTCCGTTGGTATCTTGCCATGCGGACTTGGACAGCCTTCCTTGTCTCCTCCACGAGGTTCAGGTTGTTTTTGAGCTGAGATGAGTTGGAGGCTTCATCGTAATTCTCCACCCTCAGCGACGGAAGTCCTATTTCCAAGGGGATGACGACTTCCGTTCCGTAGGCTAGATTAAAGGGAATCTCACCGGTGGGGAGTCGAAATGTAGTCCTGTAGGCCCAGAGGATGTTGTAGAGATCCTCAACCCATTGCGCTTTGGCTCGGTCGAGTCTAGCTTTGAGTCGTTGGAGGATGGTGCGGTTCGTCACCTCAGTTTCTCCATTCGTTTGTAAATGGATGATCGAGATGAAGCGGTGGTTGATGCCGAGCTCAGAGCAAAATTTTTTGAATTGGAGATTGTCGAATTGGCGGCCGTTGTCGGATATGAGGATGTGGAAAAGTTCAAATCTGCAGATTGTTGACTTCTAGACAAAGTCTCGCATCTTCGGCTCAAAAATTCGGATCATTGGCTCGGCTTCGACCCACTTGGTAAAGTAGTCGATGGAGACGATGAGGAACTTTCTCTATCCTGTGGCTAGAGAGAATGGTCCCAAGATGTCGATCCCCCATTAGGCAAATGGCCAGGGGACACTGATCGAGATCAGTAGAACTGAAGGTCGGCGCTGAATGTTAGCGTTCCACTGACACCGATTGCACTTTTGGACAAAGTCCGATGCGTCTTTTTGGAGTGTAGGCTAGTAATGTCCTTGGTGCAGAATTTTATGGGCCAGGGCCCGACCTCTTAGATGGTTCCCGCAGATTCCTTCGTGAATCTCTCGCATGCATTAATCTGCCTCTGAGGAGCGGAGACATCGGAGAAGAGGAGAGGTGAATGACCTGCGGTAGAGCTTGCCTTCGTATAGGAGGTATCGAGAAGCCTGACGCCTAATCCGGTGAGCTTCGAGCTCGTCATTGGGGAGGACTTCGCTCATTAGGTAGGCGATGAACATGTCCATCTAGCTTGGCTCGATCTCGATGCAGAGAGCTGGTTCAGACTCTTCGATGCTAGGTGCCTGGATATACTCGAGCACTTTGGTCTTCGGAAGCTCGTTCATGCGGCAGGTCGTCAGTTTTGACAGTTGGTCTGCTCTTGCATTCTCCGCCCTGGGGATGTGCTGGATGTCGAAGGAGCACAGCGTGGGGGTAAGGTCTCAGACCTTTTGGAGGTACTTCAGTATTGATGGCTCTCTTGCTTCGAAGTCTTCCAAGATCTGGCTCACGACCAGTTGAGAGTTACTGAAGGCCTTCAAGCTTCCGACCTTCAGCTCTTTTGCCAGCTTCAGTCCGGCAATAAGCACCTCATACTCCGCCTCATTGGTTGGGGCGGAAAATTCGAAGCGTAGGGCCTGCTCTACAACTACTTCGTCTGGGATGGTGAGGATGAGGCCCGCTTCGCTATCCCCCGAGGTCGATGAGCCGTCTACATGTAGAATCCATGGTTGCCCCAGGGTCTTTGTCGATGTAAGGTCGGGCCCGAGATCATCAGGCAAAGTACATTCAACAATGAAATCAGCGAGCACTTGGGCCTTAACTGCTTGCCTCAGACGGTATTCGAGGTCGAATTCTCTGAGCTCGACCGTCCACTTTGCGATCCTCCCCGCGCGATCCGACCGCTGCAATACTTGCTTTATTGGTCGGTCGGTCAGTATGGCCACGGTATGGGCCTGAAAGTATGGTTGGAGCCATCGAGCCGAGATGACCAAAGCATAAGTCATTTTCTCCAGCTTGGAGTATCGGTTATCGGCATCCCTTAGAACCTGGCTGGTATAGTACACTGGTCTTTGAGACTTGTCTTCTTCTCGAACTAGGACCGAGCTTACCGCCACCGGGGAGACGGTCAGGTACAGATAAAGAAGCTCGCCTTGCTGAGGCTTTATAAGGAGCGAAGGGGAGGCAAGATAGCATCTGAGCTCTTCAAAGGCTTGCTGGCATTCTTCGGACCACAGGAAGTCCTTCGGCCGCTTGAGGATCTTGAAGAATGGGAAGCATCGTTCGACCGACTTGGCGACGAACCATCCCAGGGCCGCAACTCGCCCGGTAAGCCGCTGTACCTCCTTCACTATCTTTGAAGGCACCACTTCTTGCAGTGCTTGGATTTTCTCAGGGTTCGCTTCGATTCCACGCTGGATTACCACAAAATCGAGAAACTTGCCCGAGGTAACTCCGAAGGCGCACATGGCAGGTTAAGCTTCATTCGGTACTTTCTGAGGGTGGAGAAAGCTTCATTGAGATCAGCTATGTGGTGCTCTGCTGTCCAACTCTTCACCAACATGTCGTCTACATAAACCTCCATATTTCGGCCTATTTGATCTTTAAAGATCTAGCCGACCAGCCTCTGATATGTTGCTTCGGTATTCTTCAGCCCGAACGACATCACTTTGTAGCAGTAAATGTTGGATTTCGATCATGTCATGATGGGCAGCGAAAGCTAGAGATTTTAAAAATTTCTTAATAAAGTCCCTTAACATAAAACCCTTATAAGCCAAGATCACCTTAATGGAAGCAATCAA
>JAOXJJ010000438.1:7551074-7570434 GCA_025769935.1 Phoenix roebelenii
TTTATATTAAATATCATGTACATGATTTGGAAAATCAAAAGAAAATCCTTCACAATACATATTGCGATTGGCTTGTAAGGCATCTACTCTTTCAGTAAAGATCCTTGTCAGTGATGAAGGTCGTTTTCTTCCTGTCCTCGGACGCCATTCGAATTTGATTATACCCCGAGAAAGCATCCATGAAGATCAGCAGCTAGTGTCCGGAGGTGGAGTCGACGAGCTAGTCGATATTGGGAAGAGAAAAGCTATCCTTTGAACGGACTTTGTTCAGGTCGGTGTAGTCCATGCACATGCACCATTTTTCGTTAGCCTTCTTCATGAGGACTACATTGGCGAACCAGTCGAGGTAGGAGACTTCTCGGATGAAGCTGGCCTTGAGGAGCTTGTCCACCTCCTCGGCCGTCGCTTACAGTTGCTTCAGCGCAGAGCTCTGTTTCTTCTGCTTTACAGGCTTACAGGTCGGTTTAACCTGGAGTCAATAAACCATGACCTCGGGGTCTATTCCCGGCATGTCCGTGGGCGACCAGGCGAAGACGTCCATGTTGGATTGGAGGAACTCGATCAGATGATTTCTCTCGCGCGAGCTCAGGCCGGAGCCAATCTGCACAGTTAGCTCTGGGCAGTCTTTTCTTAAGGGAATTTGGATGAGGAGCTCACCAGGTTCTACCCATTCTCTCTGAGGCTCGTCTCGCACTTTCAGGATTTCAATGGGCAGGACTCGATCCGACACTTGGGCTGGCGCCTCAATTGGTTGTTCTACTTGGCTCGATTCTTTGGCTGGTTGTTTTGCATTGAGGGTCACCATGTAGCATTGCTTGGCTATCATCTGGTCCCCACGAGCTTCGCTTTCTCCTTGTTTGGTAGGGAACCGCACGAGTAGATGGTACGTCGAGACCACGGCTTGGAGGACGTTGAGCCCTGGTCGTCCAAGAATGGCGTTGTAGGCTGAGGGCGGATGGACCACAAGAAATCCATCCTCACAGTGCTCTCTCAAGGGGCGAGACCGACCGTGACAAGTAGACGAATCTCGCCCTTAACCGGGACTGAGTCTTCGGTGAATCCGACCAGCAAAGCATTCATTCTCCGGAGCTGACTGTCTGTCATTTCCATTTTTTGGAAGGCATCATAATACAGAATGTTTGTTGAGCTTCCATTATCAACTAAGACATGCTTTACATCAAATTTATTCATGACCATGGAGATGATCACAGCATCATAGTGAGGAGTCTCAACTCCTTTCAAGTTCTCGTCCGAGAATGAGATGACTTCAGAAGTGCGTTGATGCTTCGGAGGGGTCCTTCTCACGGTCAATTCTCCAGCATAGCTTCCTTCGGTCGAGCCTCTTCCTATGGTGTTGATGGTGCCAGCGATAGGTCTGTTGTCATTTGGACCTTCGGGGGGCGCAACATTCTCCTCCGGCCTCCTTTCATCATGCTGGTTTTGCACGAACCGATTGAGGACCCCATGGTGAATGAGTGCTTTGATCTCATCCCAGAGTCGAAAATATTCATTTGTATCGTGTCCATGGTCTCGGTGGAAGCGACAGTATTTTCTGGAGTGGCTCCGGAGTTCTGATTCCCGCATCGAGGGTGGAAGTTGGAGATAGTTCCGACCTTCTATCTCCATAAGAATCTCCGCCTGGGGTGTGTTGAGTGGAGTGTAGTTCTCGTACCTTATCGAGGGGATCCGTTGCTGAGGTGGAGATCTCGGCTGAGACGGGGATCTCGGTCGAGGGTTGCGCCCGCTGTCGAGGTGGACTCCTCGGACACGGTAGATTCTTCTCTCGGTGGGGGGACCAATTTCTCGGGCAGCCGCGCTTCTTGCAGCATCTTTTCTACTTCTTCGAGGCCTGCTCGGTCGCACATCGCCTGGAGATGATAGCCTTCCCAGCCTTCGCATACTTTCGAGCTCGGGCCAACATTTTAGTGAAGTCGGTGGAGAAGTTCTTCTCAATGGAGAAGAGGAACCTGTTGGACCGAGCTCCTATCTTTAGCGCTGACATGGCTATCGACTGATTGAGCTCGCGAACCTTCCAGGTTGCAGCAGTGAAGCGGTCGATGTAGTCTTTGAGGGACTCTCCCTCTTTTTGCTTGATGTCGAGAAAGAAGTCTGACGTTCGCCGCTGACGTCGGCTGGTAGCAAAGTTGGTGGCGAACTGCCTGCCGAGCTGATCGAAGGAGGACACAATGCTCGGCTTCAATCCAGAGAACCAAAATCGAGCTGTCCCTCGGAGTGTTGCAGGAAAGGCCTTGCAGAGCACGGCCTCCGAGTACCCTTGCAATGCCATGAGGGTCTGGTAGCTTTCCAAGTGGTCAAGAGGGTTCGTAGTCCCATTGTAGGGCTCTACCTGAAACATTTTGAACTATGGTGGGATCGGTTGATCCTCAATCTGGCGGAAGAAGGGTGACTTGGTGGAGAACACAAAGTCACCCTCACGTCTTGCCTTCTGGCTGCGGAGCGCCTCGATCTGCCGGTTGAGTTTCTCGACCTTCCTGTCGAGTTCCCCGTCCTGGGGGACTGCCATGGTGGTCTGCTCCGGCGTTGATTCGCCTAGGGCTGATTTTGCCTCTGAGGGCTGCGGCCGTCTGTCTGGGTGTCTCCCTAGTGGTTCTAACCGTGTTGTCCTCCGTTATTAATCCTCGAAGAGTAGTGGGGATTCTGGCCTTGGAGAACCGGTTCGCCTGGATGGAGCACCGATTAGATCTGAACCTGGGGAGGTGGCATAGGAGGGGCCTCCATGCACTGCAGGCCTTGGACAGTGGTGGCCAAGGTTTGCACCTGCTGCACCAGGATGTTGAACTGCTTTGGTTGGACTTGAGGAATTGGATCCGCCGGAGGCCTTGGTGGTGAGTTCTAGACTGAGTGTCCGGAACTTGGTGCACGGTGACGGAAGGCGTTGGAAGCTCCTTTGCTTCTTAGCTTCTTGATCACGACTCGGGCCCTTCCTCTAGCGCCAACTATTACTGAAAATTGGACCCGGAGGTGACCACTGGCTGAGAAGGAGGAGCTCTGGTGCTTATGGTACGTCGGTAGGCTGCGTCCTCTGGGGGACCTGCAAAAAGCCGGTGGCCGAAGCTTCCAACGCCGGCCCTCCGATGCTTAAGTCAGAGGGGGGCTTAATTTGAAAAAGGAGATGAGTTATATATCGGAGTCTAAAAGTCAGAATCCTCCTTCAAGAGAAAGAGGTTCCCTTTTTATAGGAGTATAGGGTTACCTGTGATGTGACCGGACGAATTAAATGAGTTACCATCATGATTGAGCACGATCGTGTGAATTAATGCATTATCGTGGAGGGCTAGACTAGAGCCAATGAGTTGTTGTGGGTGACCGGACGTAGTTGAGTGAGTCAACTGGTTACCGTGGAGGGCCTGAGATTTTGAGTAGGCTGGAGGTCTGTGGAGATCGTCCGCATTTAATGGTTGGCAGTCGTAGCAGGGCATGGTCCCTAGTTGATATATTGTGGCATGGCTGGCGAGTAAAGTATGGTGCGGTAAGGTTGCTGCTGGACGTGGCCACAGCATGTAGACGACAAGGTCGGCCTTCTTAGATCGGCTCGGCCTTCATGAACTCGGTTTGGCCTACTGAAGTCGGAGATGCCGAGGCCGAGCGCCTTGGGGTCGGGCGCCTTGGCGCCCGGCGTCACGTGCCGGCGATGCGTCCACGTGCTTCGGAAAAATCCATTTTTCCCCCAACAGATATGATTGGAAGTGTCAGTTGGACATAAAAGTTGGGTAAAAAATAAGAGTCTATCTATTGAAGACCCAAGTTATGAAAAGGAAATATCAAATGAATTCGAAAATTATTTCCTGCATTTCTATTAGATCCTAGATTAACCATATTTGTAATAACACAAACATCTTAAGATTAATAATCCATCCAAAAATTAATACATTGTTTCAAAGGATTTAGGCCCAACCCGACCTAATCAGTCTTAGCTTGATTCAAGTTTTGAAACTATACTGGTCTGGATCGAGCCCATTTCCAGATCTGCCGGTCTTATGTAGCAATCAATGATTGGTGCATTACATGGATGGTTGGTGGTGACGGTTAGGGGTGCATTATGTTGTTAGACCAATCATTTTCTTCAACATATGACCAGTGATCTGAGCGATGATTGAAATATGTGGCCTCCAGCATTTTTCTTAGTACTAATTAACTGTTGTTGCAAAGAAAAACACAACTAAAATAATTACTATAATGGTTCAAATTTGGCTCAGGGTGACCACACTGAAGAAGTCGAGGGAGTCGCCGATGGTTGGAAGAAGAAAACAGGAGCCACCCCCTGCGCGACGGCCGCAGATCTGCACAAAGCCTCACCGGTGTTTCCGGTGAGGGCCTTCAAGTTAAAGTGGGGTAAATTTGATCTAGCCAAAAAGTTCCTTAGAAGTTACTTGACCGGGCTATTTATAGTTCTGGTGGAGAGGCTTAGGTGGCAGAGGCACTATCAGCCCTTATCATGAAGGGGAGTGGCTCTGAGCCGAATGGCATGCAGCTAAGGCTGGTTGGTGGCGTGTAGTGCTGTTCGTTCTTGAAAACGGTACGGTGTTGACAGTCACAGCAGGATATGGCCGGTGTAGTCTCGATGCCATCCTTTGACTGTCGGGGGCCAGCTATCGAAGTGTGGCACAGTTGTAATGTACGGCCACGTAGAAGGGCGTAGGCGCGCACATGGGTACAGTTGTTAGCGAGGCCGAGCCTATTGAGAGGTCGCATCGTGCATCTGGCGAGGTCGGCTAGATGGATGCTGAGGGTAGCTCGACTTTCCGGATCCCAAGGTGTGCTCGGTGGAGCGCCCCGAGCTTGGTCGGGGCGGGTCGACGAACACTGAAGGCACCCCGAACTTGACCTAGGGAGTCGGCAAATATCTAAAGTCGAGCTGGTTCTAGGCCAGACTGGGAATTCGACCGAACTGTGTTGATGTTTATTGGGCCAGAACTGGACGGCCTTTTAGCTGTAGGTTGGACATTCCATTTCGCCCCCCATCAATTACTAATCAGATTTGTTGAAATCAATACCCAACCTTAGTTCGGATAGTATAGCCCCATGCCATTTTAGACAAGGGAGAGATTTGATCTCAAAAGAGAATGGCCCTTGCTTCGACCTCCAATTATACTAAATCCTGGTTTCACAAATAGCGGCCTAGTCGAGGTTTGGGCCCTGATCTAGGTGGCATGGAGTGGCAGAGGTTGGGAAGTAGCCTCTCCTTCTCCCAAAAACAACAAGAAGAAAAGGAAAGAAAAATATTCAAACTATTCCAGTTAACAGAGAGAATGATAAAATAAAAAGAAAAAAAATAAAAAAATAAAAAAAAAATACATAATATTTGTGACATCCGAACTATTGACTTACACCTGTAAGTAAAAATGATGAAAAGTTTCATTACGAGAAACAAGAGACTAGAAAGTATAAGATTTCCTCTCAAACCCTATTTCTCAATATACTCGAATTTTAGAGCATTCAATTATTTTCTTTTTTTAAAAATTATAAAAAAATATAATAGAGTAAGTTAATTTAGATTCGAACAAGATGCTTTACAATAATTAGGTTAGTATGACCTATGAGACTGCTAACTATTCATGAGGCCCAAACAAAATAGCTGAGGGGCGGGACTTTATTTGCTTCACTCCAAAAAAACATAAAAATAAGCTTATAAATTTAAGACAAAAACATACTTATTAAAAAAAATCATTAATAAGAAATACTGTAATTTCATTACAACCGTTATGTACTTTGAATCATCCTTTTATCTTAAACAAAAACCTAACTCAGCACCCGTGGTTTCTTTTTTTTTTTGGCTAGACAAAAGGAAAGGGAGGGGAGGGGGTGAGGAGGACCTCACCTGCATTACAACCTCCACTGGGTCTCCTTTCCGTTGGAGAATGTTAGATACGGATAGATAAATTTTACTCATATCCTTTCTATCCGTGTGGGAGCTCCATCAATATGGCAGCCACTTCCACGTGTGAGTACATCACACCAGCATCATGTAAGTACTGGTAGACCAGATGACGACTCTACCGGATAAACCAAGCGGGAAGCATTTGGTTTCTGCATTTAATCGAAGTCCGCATGAATCAAATTTGGGCTATTTCAATAAAATTTTAGCCCTATTCTAATCGTGCTACTATCTCTGCGGTAACACCCGTGGTTCAAACAGCTGAAGCGCGCTCGGATAAGGCTGATTGCAGGTGTGAGAAGAGACAGGATCAGATAAACTCCAGTCCGACAAGGCGCGTGACCCCTAGCCTTCGTCGGCGCCCAAATAGCCTCCAAAGATTGACACGCTAACGGCTCACCTACGTGCCCGGTGAATAAAGGGAAGAGAAACGGACTCTCCGTTGATCCACCTTTTGGGAAACATCCTACGGACCGTTCCCCAAAGGAGTCTGCTCCCACCATGATGCTCCATCCCACACACTGAGAAAGTGCTGCCGCCTTTATTGGTGTCTTGATAAGCCCACTCCACCTTTTCAACTAGTCCGCTCCATTGACGCCTATAACTTTTTACCAACCATTGTTGTGTTGCACCCTGAATATTAAAATATTAAAAAAACAAAAAAAATAATTTATTTTTTTATTTTATCATATCCGATATATCTCTAAAATTATATATTTTTATATAGAAATTTTATATAAAATAATATAAAATGATATAAATTTATACTAATAATAAAAATATTAAATAATTGATTAAGAAGTTGGTAAACTTTCGCATAATCGATGGTAAAAAAATGAGAGCATGATCGATGGTAAAAAAATGAGAGTTCGTGCTATTGTTTATAAAACTGTCTATCACCCAACTCGAATTGAATGCGATGTAATCAAACTTATGGTTGACGCTGTAGAAAATATAAAACCCATATGCAAAGTGATAAAAGTAGGAATCATAGGTACTATTTATGAAAAAACCCCGCGAATTAACTTAGGTTATAGGTGTGGTTTTAGCTGTATTGATTGCATCTTTTGGTGTAACTTGTTAGTCCTTACCTCGGGACCAAATTGGTTATTAAGCAGTAAAAATTATGATAGGTGTACGTGAAGCTATTTGGTAGAGTTATTACTAGTGTGGGCCAATCCATTTTGACTCGTTTTTATACTTCACACACTTTTGTATTGCGTTTGATATAAATAATTACATGACGTCTAAAATCATTCTAATAGTACCATATTAAAAAAAATAATATATGTTAATATAAAATTTTATTAATAAAAAAATTATTATAAGTAGATAGGCTGTTGTATGTCATTTAAAATTATACTATAGAGCACAGAATCAATGGAGTTATAAAAAATATGAACCGGATGCTATTGGAATTATGGGTGCCTGAGTGCGGGCTACCAGCTTTAAATGCCAGCCATGAAGATGGATTGATTGAACACATCATAGAATCCGTGATGGGTTTCCCTTGCCTCTAGAAATGAAGACATTGCATGATACGCGAGGCGTCGGGCTCCAAGATCCTGTTCCGAGGTGGGTCCATTAGAATATTATTACTGCATGTGCCAGGTGCCGGGGTAAAGCAAGAAATTTGATGACACGAGAGAAATGAAGCAGGTGAGTTGCTGCCGTGCTGTCCGCACGCAGATGATAACGTTTATCCGGAGGCAGCGTACCCCCAAAAGCAAAACCTTTTAGTCGGCTGCCGCTTTGGTGCGCGTCCGGAGCCTTTACTGGCCTCTTTTGATTGGCAGGACAATTTTTTTATTAAAATATTTTTATCTAAAAGTTTATTATTATTATTATTATTATTATTATTGCTGCTATAAAAAAGGAAAGCGGGGTGGGGAGGGCCTCGTCCGCGTAGCAAGGCCTCCTTCACACCAACATCACCTAAGTACTGGCAGACCAAATGGTAACTCCATTTTTTTGGCTATAAAGAAGGAAAGAGGAGGAAAGGAGGATCTCACTCGCGTAGCAAGGCCCCCTTCCCACTGGAGAATGTTCGATACAGGTACCTGCTTGGGCCACTATGGTGGAACCTTAATCTCGTTCCAACCATGCTACCACTTCCGTAGTGTTTAATTATATAAAAAAAAAGTAAGTTTTTGTATTTGATTATTTACTTCACACCAGCATCACCTAAGTACCGGCAGACCAGATGGCAACTTCACCGTTTTTTTTTGCTATAAAGAAGTAAAGAGGAGGAGAGGAGGATCTCACTCGCGTAGCAAGGCCCCCTTCCCACTGGAGAACGTTCGATACGGGTAGACATCACCTAAGTTCCAGCAGATCAGATGGTGACTCCACCGAACAAACCAGGCAAGGGGGCATCCGGTCTCCATATTTAATCGACGCCCGCGCGTTTCGAACTTAGGCCACTCTGGTGGAACCTTAGCCTCGTTCCAACCATGCTACCACTTCATAAGTATTTAATTATTAAAAAAAGAAGTAAGTTTTTGTATTTGATTAGTTATTAAAAAAAAAGTACATCCCATAATAATTTATATTTGATTTTATCTAAAAGTTTAAAAATATTTTAATTTTTAATATAGAGAAAAGTTTTTTTTTATGTATACGAGAATCAAGCTGCTTTCTCATCTCTTTTATTTAAAAACTTTAATCAAATTTGAGATATTTTTTAGTTTTTTGCTAATTATATATTTTTTTCTCTTCTTAAACCAAATGAGTCTCCGGTGGTGGGGGCACTATCTGGAAACTAAACATTTTGGCTGCCAAGCCATTAGAATAGAATAGCATTTTTTTAACTTTATTTTCCATCCATGAAGCACTGCAATACTTAGTTCTAACTAAAGCCCGCTCCAAGTTGTATGTTGAATTCTTTTTTAAAAGGGACAGAAAGGGAACACAAAAAAAATAAAAAAATAGGAAAAAAAAAGTGATGGATAAGCATCCAACTTTTGCGTTGCATCTATGCCATGTATGACCAGCAGACCATCCATGTCCGTAATTTATTCAATCATAATAAGAATTCCTTCCTTATTATGATAGGATTCTAAGAGGGCCTTTATATAAAAATCTTTTTATGAAGAGTGACAGGAGATATAGACATATATGTATCTCTTCCCCTCTCATCGTTGGACATAGGTGGGCGAGATGATCAAGAATGCAGGGTTTCTTGTGTAACATGGTATTAATTCTTTGAAATATTCTCCTCTTGCCTTTATCATTACCTTAATTAGACCATGATCATGATCGAGTCATTGCCAATGATCCTCACCATGTTGTAGAGCATATTAGGTTCCATTCGATCTGGATAAGATAAGTTCCCTTATTTCTAATATTTTAAATTATTAATTGAATAAAGAAAAGAATTTTTGTTATACTTGTTTGTCACAGATCCATTGGTCTGGCTTTTATTCGCCATTGTGATTAAAAATAATGGAGGTCGAAACCTTGATCACACTAATGGAAGTCCCATGACTGCAGATGGCAATTGGAGCCGGCTTTCGCTATTAGAGGAGTCTGTTTCTAAAAATTGGGAGAAGAATCATGAAGAAGAGGAATAATAGGAACTTGATGGAATCTAAATCTTTACTTCGTTTTTTTAAAAGAAAAGTTACATACATGTTTCGATAGTCCAGTAAAATTGGGCAAGATTTCTTGCTCATCATGGATTGCATATCAACCTCATATCCCCCAGCCCGTATAATATGGGAAGGAAATAGGCTTCCAAGAGTCTACTGTAGACCACTAAGCCCAATAAGCCCTACTACTGGATGGTGGAACAACAGGCCCGATTCCTAAGGAATATTCCTTCACGACCATTCAAACATACCTTAAAGGATTGAGTTTGACCACCAGTTCTCGTGTCGATACTTATTAGCTATTGCTTATTAGAACTTATGTTTAGGAACCATGTTATGGCTTGGCTAGAGATATGGTTGGGTTTATATCATTATATTGACCTCTTATAGAATCCTTCTCTTTTCTCTATTATTATCTTAAACTGCGCTTGTAATGGAATAAATGTTGATGATCCTCACCAACGTTCACCATATTCTTGTGGACATCTACAATTGTATATTAAATTATATAATATATAAAGTAATAATAGTGGGTGAAGTGTTATGGGATGTTAATGATTTGCTACTAAGAAAGATACAAAGTTTAAGTTATATAGCCATGGTAACTCCATTCTATATTACCGTATGGATCATATAAAAGTGTGGGCTGGGTTCCTTTCAAGTTTGCTAAAGGACTAGAGACTCTAGTTTTTTGGTTTTTTTTTTTTCCTATGACAGATGGCTCATATTAACCTAGTAGAATACATCCATCAAAATTAGAAAATAAAATGTCATGAAGGGCCATTGGAGTTGTCGCTAACTTGGTCCACAAGATTTCACCAGAATACTCTGCCATAAGGGAGGTTACCCTATTTGCCTACCGGTAGACGTGCCGAGCATAGGATGTAATATCCTCTCTCACTAACGTCCAAATGTCTTACAAAAGGGGGTGAGCAACTACTGTGCTAGCCTATCTTCGTATCCACTTAATCATCATAGAGGAGTCATCCTCAATCCATATAAGATCACCCCCCTAGGACTAAGCACACATAATTGACACCTGCCTAAGCTCCTAAGCAATGAAAACTATCTGGGTTGCTGCTAGAGTTGAAGAAGAGTTCCAAATGTTCCAAGGTATCACAAGCTCTCCAACTGAACATGGGGACATGACCTCCATGGCTTGGACCAAAGCCTCCTCCAGTATAAATCTCAGTGGCTAACTGTTATCCTAAAAAAAATCGGGCATTTCTAGCTACTAGTCATATATGATAAGCAACATATGTAGCCCTAATATCGAGAAGTCTAAAGGATGATCTATTGATGTCACCTTTCAGGTATGCAAGGAAGGTCTCAACTGGAGTCTCTATCTGAAGCATCTCTAATGGAGAAAATGCAAGCCTCCATACTTGCACCACTCTCATGCACTGGAATAGTACATGAGCAACTGACTCCTATACCTTACTATAGGGATAAGCTGGTGAGAAGTTGATCCCTTATTTAATAAGAATACTCCTGATTGGTAGGCAATCCTATGCCACCTTCTAGATAAAGAGGGCAACTCTCGAGTGAACACTAAGCCTCCAAATCCAAGCACAATTTCCCTCTGGATTGGCTTTCTTCTACAAAGATCATAAAGGTCTTGGCCCTCGTCCTCGGGTTGTATGTAGACCTCTAAACCCACATATCGGGAGCTCCATACTTAGGAATCGCAAGAGATAGTACCCTCTTAGCCAATTGATCTCTAAGAAGGTGGACAATCAAAACAGAATTCCACCATCTCTTCCTAGGCAAAATCAGCTCACAGACCTGCATACTAGCCACAGTCTCCATGTGGATCTGACAATCAAGTATCTCTCATCACTTCCACATTCTGTCCATTCATAATCAGCTATCTCACATTAGCCATCACCCTTAAGAGTATGGGCATCTTTCCAAATAAACAAGCTACTCCAACCAACCAGAACAATTTAACTGAGTATCTCTTGGCCACAATCGCTATGTCGTCTCTAGTTTAGTTCATAAAATTGCATCACCTCAACAATTTAATCAATGAAGGGCTCCCTTATCTATGCTAATAAAAGGAAAAATAAGATTAAAGGGTGTTATCATGATAGGATAGTAATATGACTCACAAGTTACATGATTTCTGATCTGCATAGCTGGTTGCAAACTCTCTCTCATTGGACTTCTTTTTCTTATTTTTTATCCTATTCACTTCCGGCCTAAATTAGATATTCTATCAAATTAAAATATCACACCCTCCTAGATTTGTCAACTCCATGTTCAAACTTTTGGCCATCCTCCAATCCCCCCTCCACATAAATTTCTTCAACTCAAGTTTTTTGAAAAGAAGTGCTAGAGAAGAACTCAAGGTGGAGATTTAAGATGGTAAGCTAAAAAATCGTGATCTTTTTTGTCTACTTTGAATGCAGAAGTATCTACTCATCTCTTCCTTGTAAGTGCACAAACCTTTGACCTTCTATCATTAATCATTCTAATTGAACTAAGGAATAATGCAAATATTACACCTTGAAAATCCTAATTTAACATGGTTATTCATGTACATATTAATTTTTGTACAAAATTATGATATGATGAGAAGTGAAAAAAGTTTCTTGATATTATAAGATATACCTCATCAAAAATCTTTGTTTTTTGGTGCACATAAAAAATCTTTGTACCAAAATTTTTGGTGCATTCGACCAAGGATGGGGGTCAGCGCGGAGAACGAGCTTGATGTTCCCGCGATCCTCGAGGCTAAGCAGGAGGCCGCCAAGGCTGAGACTGACGCGGCCGAGCAAGCAGCTCAAGAGACTCCCTCTGGGGAAGTTGCCGGGGGCATTTCCGAGGCCACTGGCGAAGCCCCGTCTGAGGCCACCGCGGAAGGTCCCGAGCCAATTCCTGCTGAGGACCCCTAAGTGATCATCGTGGACTACCTCGAGGTTGGTGCCGATGAAGCCGCGGCCTCTTAGGACTTAGCCTCCTCTTTTTCTTTGTTCTTCTTTTTGTAAGTGAGATCGGCCTTCGAATACGGTTGAACCTCAATTTTGTACTTGGCCTTCGGGCCTTTATCAATGAAGAATTTTTTTTTCTAAACTTGTGCTTGCTTCTGTTTGCGTAATGGATAAACCTTTATTTTGGTTGCTTAAGTTGGATTCTTCTTAGGCGAATTTCTTCAAGTCTTCAACCTCGGCTAAGTCTTTAAACTTAGATCTCGGTAAAATTCCCTAAGCTGTTAGGCTTAGCTCTAAAAGGGATCATGTTAAGGCTCTAGGCTTAGACTTTAGGAGAACTCGCTAAGTCTTTGAGCTCGGGCTCCGAAGAAGTCCCACTAGGCCTTTAGGTTTTTCCTCTGGAAAAAATTTGCCAAGTCCCTAGGCTCGGCTTCCAGAATAAGCTTGTCGAAGCTTTGAGCTCGGGGTCCAAAGATAACATAGGCCGAGGTCAGGCTATCGTTGGAGTTTTCATGCTTTTTGATCTCGAACCTGGTCGGAGTGTCATCAGGTAAAATTAGAGCTCATGGTGAGTGACTTGGCACTTCCGAGCTCGACCAGAATATCATCGGGCGGAGCTCGAGGTCGTCGTTACAGGCCATCTCGACTTGAGTCGACGTTCGGACTTGACCGGGCCCTCGTCCAGAGGGGTCTGGAGCAAGTGAGGACTGAGCTGGAGATTGGTGGTGAGGAGCTTCTCGCGCTTGGTTGGGAGATCTGCGCGGGTCGAGGGAACCTCGGCTTGTGGTCGATTCAGCAGAGCATCCCGGCCTTGGTCGGGGGGTCCCAAGCTTGGTCGGGGTTTTATTGACCGTCCTGTAACATAAGAAAATAAGCGCAATGACGTAGGTGCTGGGTAGGATATACCTCTCGTACCATCGGAGACGAGCATCTCCGGTTGAGGTAAGCGACTCCGCTCTGAGGTCGATTTTTAGTGGCATTCTTTGGCTTGTAGTCCACTCCCATGGGTGGCGCCATCTGCTGCGGGGACGGCGCTTTGGTCGGAGCCTCGCGCAACAGCATAGCCCGCACCGGCCAAGCAGAGAAGGATATTGCGTCCCCTACGAGGTATTGTCCACTTTGGGCATGCCTGCACGCCAGGGGGTCCGCATAGGTACTGCCCCATCATTGAATGTCTCGGAGGTCCGCGTAGGTACTACCCCATCGTTGAATGCCTCGGAGGTCCGCATAGGTACTACCCCATCATTGAATGCCTCGGGGGTCTGCATAGGTACTACCCCGTCGTCGTCGCCGTATGCCACGGAGGTCCGCGTAGGTACTACCCCGTCGTTGAATATCTCGAGGGTCCACGTAGGTACTACCCCATCGTTGAATGCCTTAGGGGTCCGCGTAGGTACTATCCCATCTTCGTCATCGTGCACCACGGGGGTCCGCATAGGTACTACCCCATCGTTGAATATCTCGGGGTCCGCATAGGTACTATCCCATCGTTGAATGCCTCGAGGATCCGCGTAGGTACTATCCCGTTGTTGTCGTCGTGCGCCACGGGGGTCCGCATAGGTACTACCCCGTCGTTGAATGTCTCGGAGGTCCGTGTAGGTACTACCCCGTCGTTGAATGCCTCGGAGGTCCGTGTAGGTACTACCCAGTCATCGTCGTCGTGCGCCTCGGGGGTCCGCATAGGTACTACCCCATCGTTGAATGTCTCGGGGTCCGCATAGGTACTACCCCATCGTTGAATGCCTCGAGGGTCCGCGTAGGTACTACCCCGTCGTTGTCGTCGTGCGCCACGGCGGTCCGTATAGGTACTACCCCGTTGTTGAATATCTCGGAGGTCCGTGTAGGTACTACCCCATCGTTGAATGCCTCGGAGGTCCATGTAGGTACTACCCCATCATCGTCGTCGTGCGCTACGGGGGTCCGCGTAGGTACTACCCTGTCGTTGAATGTCTCGGAGGTCCGCGTAGGTACTACCCCATCGTCATCGTCGTCGTGCACCATGGGGGTCCGCGTAGGTACTACCCTGTCGTCATCGTTGTGCACCATGGGGATCCACATAGGTACTACCCCATCGTTGAATGCCTCGGGGATCCGCGTAGGTACTACCCCATCGTTGAATGTCTTCCCAAGGCCGAGGGAGCTTGGGCTCACTGTCGACTCAGCGGGGCATCTCGATCTTAATCGGGGGATCGAGCACGAGGTCGAGGGAGCTTGGGCTCGCTATCGACCTGGTGACGCTTCCCGAGTTCGAGGAAGCTTGGGCTCGCTGTTGACTCAGTGGGGCATCCCGACCTTAGTCGAAGGATCGAGCACGAGGTCGAGGGAGCTTGGGCTCGCTGTCAACCTGGTGATGCTTCCCGAGGTTGACGGAGCTTGGGCTCGCTGTCGACTCAACAGGGCATCCCGACTTTAGTCGAGGGATCGAGCACGAGGTCGAGGGAGCTTGGGCTCGCTGTCGACCTAGTGACGCTTCCCGAGGTCGAGGGAGCTTGGGCTTGCTGTCGACTTAGCGAGGCATCCCGACCTTAGTCGAGGGATCGAGCACGAGGTCAATGGAGTTTGGGCTCGCTGTCGACCTGGTGACGCTTCCCAAGGTTGAGGGAGCTTGGGCTCACTGTCGACTCAGCGGGGCATCCCGACCTTGGTCGGGGTCTTTGATGGAGATCGAGACCGAGCTCGATGTCGATGTAGCGAGGTATTCCAGACTTGGCTAGAGCATCCAAATTTTGTCGGGCATCCGAGCTTGGTCGGATTTCCTGAAGTTCATAAGTGTCCCAATATCAGGAAGAGCATGGGATAATTAAAGGAGAACGGTGAATGAATTAGCATGAGAAGGGGATGAGAATTGTGTTTCCAATCATCAAGGACCCTTGGGGGCTCTACTGGTAATACATCCGAAGGTTTTCGGAATTCCAGCTTCGTGGAATGAGGGTCCCTTCGAGAGACTCCAACATGTATGCTCCGGGTCGCTGGACCGTGCAATTCGGTATAGCCCTTCCCAGTTCGGGGCAAGCTTCCCTTGCTCGACGGGCTGAGAAGCTTCGGCTCTCCTGAGGACGAAATCTCTTTCCTTAAAAAACTTGGTCTTTACTCTGGAGTTGTAGTATTGTGCCGTTTTCCATTGATATCTCGCCATGCAAACTCGGGTTGCCTCCCTTGTCTCCTCGATGAGGTCCAAGTTGCCCCTGAGCTGGGAGGAGTTGGAGGCTGCGCCATAATGTTCCACTCTTGGTGATGGGAGTCCAACTTTCAGGGAGATGACAGCTTCTGTTTCGTATGCCAGGTTGAAAAGGGTCTCGCCGGTAGGAAGTCGGAATGTGGTTCTGTAGGCCTAGAAAACATTGTAGAGATTTTCGACCCATTGCCCTTTGGATCGGTCGAGCCTAGCCTTGATCCCCTGAAGGATGGTGCGGTTCGTCACCTCGGTTTCTCCATTCATCTGTGGATGGGTTACCGAGGTGAAGCGATGGTCAATGCCGAGCTCGGAGCAGAATTCTCTATAACGTTAACTAACGGTCGTTGTCAGATATAAGGATGCGGGGGAGTCCAAATCTACAGATTATTGACTTTCGAACAAAGTTCCGCATCTTCTGCTCGGAGATTCGGGCCACTGGTTCGGCTTCGACCCATTTGGTGAAGTAGTCAATGGAGACGATCAGAAATTTTCTCTGTCCGGTTGCCAGGAGGAATGGCCCCAGGATGTCAATCCTCCATTGGGCGAATGGCCAGGGGGCACTGATCAAGCTCAGTGGGGTCGAGGGTCGGCGCTGAATGTTGACGTTCCGCTGACACTGATTGCACCTTCGCACGAAGTCCATTGCATCCTTTTAAAGTGTGGGCCAATAGTATTCTTAGCACAAGATTTTGTGGGCCAGTGCTCGGCCTCCCAGATGGTTTTCGCATATCCCTTCATGAACCTCTCGCATAGCATAGTCCGCCTCTGACGGGCGAAGGCATATGAGGAGGAGAGAGGTGAAAGATTTTTGGTAAAACTTGCCTTCATATAATATATATCGGAAGGCTAGACGCCTGATTTGGCGGGCCTCAAGCTCATCATTGGGGAGGACTTCATTTTACAGATAGCTGACGAGCTCGTCCATCCAGCTCGGCTCGGTTTCGATGCAGAGGGTTGGCTTGGGCTCCTCTTGGCTTGGTGCCTTAGCCGGTTGCTTTGCTTTGTGAGTCGCCATATAGCACCGCTTAGCTATTGACTGGTTCCTACAAACTTTGCCTACTCCTCGATCGGTGGGGAACCGTATGAGCAGGTGATAGGTCGAGACCACAGCTCGAAGGGCATTAAGCCCTGGTCGTCCAAGAATGGCGTTGTAGGCCGAAGATAGGCGGACCACAAGAAAATCCATCCTCACAGTACTTTCTCGGGGAGCGAGCCCGACTATAACAAGGAGAACGACCTCGCTCTCAACCGGGACCGAATTCTCGGTGAATCCGACCAGTGGAGCATTCATTCTCCGAAGCTGGCTTTCCGTCATCCCCATCATAGTACAAAATATTTGCCAAGCTTCCATTATCAACGAAGACGCACTTTACATCAAATTTATTTACAATCATGGAGATGACCACAGCGTCATCATAAGGAGTCTCAACTCCTTCCAAGTTCTTGTCCAAGAATTGGATGGCTTCGGAGGTGTGCGGGCGCTTTGGAGGGGTCCTTTTTCCGGCTAGTTCTTCAACTGAACTTCCTCCTCCGATGGTGTTGATGGTGCCGGCGATAGGCCTGTTGTCATTTGGATCTTCGAATAGTGCGGCATTTTCTGCCGGCATCCTTTCTTCGCGCCGGTTCTGTATAAACCGGTTAAGTACTTCACGGCAGATGAGCGCCTCGATCTCATCCCGGAGCTGGAAGCATTCCTCCGTGTCGTGGCCATGGTTCCGATGGAAGCGGCAATACTTCCTAGGATTGCGCCGAGCTCCTGTATCCCACATCGAAGGTGGAGGTCGGAAGTAGTCTCGACCTTCTATCTCCATTAGGATCTCTGCCCGGGGAACTTTGAGGGAAGTGTAGTTCTCGTACTTCCCCGAGGGCATTCGTGGCCATGGTGGAGATCTCGATCGAGGCGAGGACCTTAGTCGAAGCTGTCCCCGTTGTCGAGGTGGACACATTAGCCGAGGCAAATTTTTATCTCGACGGGGAGACCGGCTCCTCGGGCGGCCACGCTCCTTGCAGCGTTTCTTCTGCTTCTTTGAGGCCTGCTTGGTCGCACGCCACATGGAGGCGATGGCCTCTTCAGCCTTCGCATACTTCCAAGCTTGGGCCAACATCTCTGTAAAGTCGGCGGGAAAGCTCTTCTCAATGGAGAAGAGAAACCTGTAAGATCGAGCCCCAGACTTTAGTGCCGACATGGCTATCGACTGGTCGAGCTCGCGAACCTCCCAAGTTGTAGCGGTAAAACGGTCGAGGTAATCTTTGAGGGACTCTCCCTCCTTTTGTTTGATGTCGAGGAGAAAATCCGACGTTCACTGCTAACGTCGACTGGCAGCAAAGTGGGTGACGAACTGCCTGCCGAGCTACTTGAAAGAGGATACCATGCTCGGCTGCAGTCTAGAGAACTAGAGCCGAGCCGTTCCCCAAAGAGTTGTTGGGAAGGCCTTGCAGAGCACAACTTTCGAGGACCCCTGCAATGCCATGAGGGCTCGGTAACTTTCTAAATGGTCGAGGGGGTCGGCAGCTCCATTGTAGGGCTCCACCTGGGGCATTTTGAACCTCGGTAGGACCGGCTCATCCTCGTTCTGGCGAAAAAAGGGAGACTTAGTGGTGAACTCAAAGTCACCCTCGCGCCTTGCATTCCCGCTGTGAAGCGCTTCAATCTGGCGCTCAAGCTTTTCGACCTTCCTGTCGAATTCCCCAGCCTAAGGGATTGCCATAGTAGTCTGCTCCGGCTCGTGTCAGTCCGGGGCTGACTCAGCTTCCGAGCGTTGTGGCCTTCTATCTACGCTCCTCCCTGGCAGTTCTCTCCAGGGAGACACTCAGGCTGAGCCTTGGTAACAGCATCGTTCTTCATTGTTGGCCCTCGAGGAGCTATGAAGATTCTGGCTCTGGGGCGCCGGTTCGTTTGGAGGAAGCATTGGCTGGACCTGGGCCTGTGAAGGCGGCATAAGTGGGGTGTCCTCACATTGGAGGCCTTGGATGGCTGCGGCCAAGGTTTGAACCTGCTGCACCAGGATATTGAATTGTTCCGGCTGGACTTGGAGGACTGGGTTAGCCGGAGGTGGTGAATTCTGGACAGTGTCCAGAACTTGGTGGGAGACGCCGGGAGGCATTGGAGGCTCCTTTGCTTCTCAACTTCATGGCCACAACTCAGGCCCTTCCTCTAGCGCCAATTGTTGCTGGAATTTGGACCCGAGGGCGACCAACGGCTAAGAAGGAGGAGCTCCGGCGTGAGATGGCGGGTGGCGGTCCGTTGGCGGGCGGCGTCCTCCGAAGAACCTGCAAAAAGCCGGTGGCCGGGGTTTCCAGTGTCGGCCCTCCGATGCTTAAGTCAAAGGGGGCAAATGTGTGGAGGGAGAGAAAATATATCTCTCCGAGTTTCATAGTTTCGCCCGCTCTAAGAGGAAGGGGTTTTCCTTTTATAAAGGGATATAGGATTACCTGCAATGTGATGGGACGAACGGGTGACCGTCATGATTGAGCATGATCGTGTGAATTAATGCACGATTGTGTCAATTAATGCATTACCGTGGGAGATCAGGCCGGAGCCAATGAGTCGTCGTAGCTGATCGGACATGGCTGAGTGGGCCAACTGCTTGCCGTGGAGGGCTTGAGATCCATAGATAGCATGCGCATTGATTGTTGAGTGAGCCGGAGATCAGCAGAGGCCGTACGCAATGATTGTTGAGTGAGCTGAAGATCTGCGGAGGCCATGCGCCTTAATTGTTGAGTGAGCCGGAGATCTGCGGAGGCCATGCGCCTTAATTGTTGAGTG
>JAOXJJ010000438.1:7572662-7584584 GCA_025769935.1 Phoenix roebelenii
GATCTGCGGAGGCCATGCGCCTTAATTGTTGAGTGAGCCGGAGATCTGCGGAGGCCATGCGCCTTAATTGTTGCAGGACATGGTCCCCGGTCGAGCTGCAGAAGGATGTGACCGTAGCGGATGGATAGTGAGGTCGGGCTTCCGAGATCAGGTGTCTCAGAGTCGAGCGTCTGGCCAGGCGTCAGGTCGGGAGCCCTGAGGTCGGGCCTCCGGTAGGGCGTCATGAAGTCGGACTCCTCTAGATTGGGCACCTCCAGGTCGGGCGCCTCCAGGTCGGGCGCCATCAGGTCGCGTGCCGGTGATGCATTCATATGTTTTGGGGTAATCCATTTTCCCCCCAACACTGCCTTCCGACTTCCGAGTCCGAGCTACTTACGAGCTTGGGCGAAGGAAGTAGTTCCCTTTATTGTATTAGTGGGGGCTAGTAAGCCTTAAATTGTTTCGGCGTCCCGCGTGCTTTGGGGCATCCTTAATGAGGGGAGACGGGGCGACGCCCTTTCGCCTTTCGAGGTTACCTCGCGTCGTGGGCTCATGATGGGGCTCTAAAATCCGATGGGACGCCGCCTTGATTCTGTATTCAAAGCGTCGATCCAGATTAAATATGTCGCTTCCGTCTTTGGGGCCGACATGTGACATGATCTGGACAGAAGGCGGGATCCAGACCTACCGATCTGGGCCGTCGGGAGGTCCTATATAAACCTCAGACCTGGCCCTAAAAGTTCTTATTTGGCCGCCCCATTCGTTGCTCCCCCTTCTTTCTTCGTCTCTTTTCTTCTTTCACAGTCGCGACCGAGTCTTCCCGACAGCACCCTGAGGCGATTTCCGGCGACTCCGGAGTAGTTTATTTTTCCACGTTGGCTCGGGGGATCCTTCTTCTTCTTCTTTCCTTCATTCCTTGTTTTCTTCTTCGTCTTTCCTTTTCTGGGATGGGTCGTGGTACAGGTGAGGTCGGGTCTAGCCTGACTGAAGAGGAACTGGAGCTGGTCTGTTTCCGGTTTTTCTTCCGAACTGAATTTCGTCTCGAGCCTGCAGGGTCGGAGGACTGGGTGACGAGACCTCCTTCAGGTTGGATCAGGGTGTATATTGAGACACTCTGGGTCGGCATGCGGTTTAGTCTTCACGAGTTCGTGAACGAGTTGCTGGTGGCATACCAGCTCGTCCCAGCACAACTTGCTCCGAACTCGTGGAGGATCATCATCGGGTTCCTCTCCCTTTATCTTGCACACGGGATACCGACCTCGGTGAACATCTTCCGCTGGTGCTTCATGTTGAAGTCAAACCCGGCGGATGAGGAGTGGCTCTATCTCGCCTTTCGGGATGGTAGGCCACTTTTCCGATGTGCCCCTTCCTCCATTCATGAGTGGAAGAGGAAATTTTTCTTCCTCTCCTCCGAGCTCACATGGGGATTCAATCCGAGGTGGGGGCATCCCCGGCTGAAGGCCCTCAATAAGCTCCTCCAGCTTTCGGCAGATGAGCAGAGGGTTCTCGACGCTCTGCATGGCCTCGGGGGGATATCCTTCTGACCGATCTCCTGAGCGAGGAGGCCCTGATGAACGTCGGCCTGAGCTCGGCACGCCCCGAGGGTAAGAGCAATCGCACTGCTCCTTCTCTATTTTGTTGTCTTTTGTCTTGTATGCTTCTTTTCTTCTCTTTTTAGTGCTGATCTAATACTTGAAATTTTTTCCTTCTTTTCAGACGTTCCCAACATGGTGACAAGCAACACTGCGCTTTTCGTCTGATAGAAGAGGAGAGCGGCCAAGGCCGGCGGGGCTCACCTCGAGCCCAGGAAGAAGGCCAAGTCGGCCTCGACTTCTGCTCCTGCCGAGGTAAGGGGTTCTGGGGTCAGAACTTCCGAATCTGTCCGGGAAGAGGCCCCAGCTGCCGAGCACACGAGCTCGGGTCCTAGGAGCCAGGTCGGGAACCCTGAGGTCGGGCCTCTGGTAGCGCGTCTTGAAGTCGGACGCCTCCAGATCGGGTGCCTTTAGGTCGGGCGCCTCCAGGTCGGGCGCCTTCAGGTCAGGCGCCTCCAGGTCGGGCGCCTCCAGGTCGGGCGCCTTCAGATCGGGCGCCTCCAGATCGAGCGCCTTCAGGTCGGACGCCTCAAGATCGCGTGCCTTCAGGTCGGACGCCTCCAGGTCAGGTGCCTTTAGGCCGAACGCCTTCAGGTCGCATGCCGATGATGCATTCATGTGTTTTGGGGTAATCCGTTTTCCCCCAACAGGACTAAATACATGCTTGCACAAGCTCTCACACCATGAGAAACTTTATATTGATTGTCTTTAATTAATGGATGGGAAGAAGAAGATTATTCCATATTTGCTTATACAACTACCACTACAAGATGGATAAAAGTATCTTTGGTGGCTCCAAGTCTTTGCCACTTGAGGTGGAAATCGGATCGAGTCAAGTCAGATACAGGTCGGATCAGATCAAAAATTCATCAACCCAAATCCAACTTGTTTATTAAATAGGTAAAATTTTAAATCTAAATCTGATTTGTTTAGTAAATAGATAATCCAAGTCCAACTTGTTTATTAAATAGGTAAAAATTTTAAATCTAAATCTAAATCTAACTTGTTTGGTAAATAGATAATCCAAGTCGACCCACCAAATCCATTTATTAAACAGGTCAATTCAACTTAAACGGATAAAATGGGTTAGACGGGTTTTAACAAGTTAAATAGATTTAAATAGGTTGAGCGGGTCGGGTTAAACATGTTAAAAACAAATTAAACAGGTTTCAAATAGGTTAAATAGGTTAAACGGGTCGGGTCATAACCTTATCCAATTATTAAAAATGTCAAAATGGGTTAAACAGGTCAAAAATTTAAACGTGAATCCAACTCATTTAATAAAGGTTTAGATGGGTTGACTTATGTACTATCCAAATCTATTTCTGCTTAAAGTGTACGCGAGTCAGATCATAAATTGCCACCTCTATTTGCCACCCGACCCCAATAAATTATGCACATGTGCACCCACTTTCTCGGAAGTTTCACCGGTTGCTATATACCAAAGCAAGTGAGACCAATAACCTAGCACGATCTCTAGTGTCAATAGTAATTGCATCTAACTTTTTAATACTATTCAAGGTTCAAATATTTTTGGCTGAAATGGATTAGTATCAGCTGAGACCTAGCCAAAACTAACCCTTGGTTTTGGGTTGCAGTCAATTTTAGTGGAACCATATCGATACCGCCTAGTCAGCCATTCGGTATCTAACCAAAACCGGTTGTGGATGATGCTATAAACTATTACCTTCAAGTACCATTTCGGGATCATTTCTTATTTCTTTACATATATTATGTACAATCAGGGTTTTGACTGTCATAGAAGCATTTCTAAAGTAATCTTTCAAACAACCTTATTGTCAATTTTATCCACAATATCTCAGACTAAAGAGAGTTCTAGGTCCTGTTTGGCTGCCAGCGGGCTGTTCTGATTTGGGAGTATGCCTTGGACTATTCTGATTTGTGCCAGGGGTGGGCGTTGACCAAGAATTTTTTGATCTTCTTGGTGGAGTCCTCACGACGGCCCGACCGAATGGAACAGGAGACTAGGGCAGCCTACCAGGCATACGACCACTGGTTGGACATGAACGCCTAAGTCTTTAAGGATAGAGGTGTGCACCTGAGAACGGTGGTGGATAAGGTCGTGCTTCATGTGGTGGATGTCCTTGACATCACTGCATCGTCGTCCCTTGAGCAAGTTGGGTAAATTTGGGGCTCTCACTCCGCCCTGGTAGCGTCCAGGATCATGTTCGTCTCCTGAGAGCCCCCACTCCCTAGTTTTCTCAAAGTAAACTTCGACGGCAGTGTCACGGCAGGTGGATTCAGTGGCACTGGGTTTATTATCAGATTTCAGCAGGCTAGACTAGTAGCGGCCTACAGTCGGCGCATCTTCGACCAGACAGCTAATGGGGTCGAGGTCAGAGCCAAGTGGGAAGGCATCTCCTTCGCAAGACGGGTATTGGTCAGATCGCATTATCCTCGAAGGAGATGCTGCCATGGTTATCAAGGGGATTCTAAGCTCTGATTGGACTAACGGGGGGATGCGGTTGATCTACGATATTCGCCGCCTTCTAGGTGAATGTACTGCATTCAGGGCTACTCATATGTACATGGAGGCCAACTATGTTGCGGATTGGATAGCCTCCTATACGGCCCATCATTTCAGAGGTGTTATCCATGATAGTCACGACTCTGTCTTATGTACTCTACATTTTCTGCTTATTTCTGACTTTATGGGCTACACTCGCAGTGTGAGTCACCGATATATAAAAAAAAAATAAAATAAAATAAAAAAAGAAGAAGAGAGTTCAAAAGCCACCAAAAAAGAGCAATAAACTATGAAAAATTCCCTATCAAATACTGAATTGAATGCAATTATGCAATAACTCCATCACCTGTTCAAGGGAATTCAAACTTCAGATACCATCAGCTATCTTGACCCAACTGGATGTCCCAACAAGCATCGAATAATGGCAGTCTGACTATTTTTTAAGTCTTTAACAGATCATAAAGTTATCTATCTATTATGCATTGTTCCTTTCAAAGTTCAACTCATAAATCAACTAAAATAAGTGGAAAACGTCTTGTAAAATGAAACAAAGACTACACTTTTCCCCTTCATCTGATTTTAGACCCTACTAATTAGAAATCCACAAAATTACATTAGAATAAATTCTAACATTAGAATGCTATATTATAAAAACATCAGAATAAGCTCTATTACATATGTATATCACCAAACACATAATGGGAGATTCTGAGATGACAGTTCAATCATTAATTACAATATTTGTAATAGCATTACCAGGACTGTTAATGTAGACCTTGGATGAATATAAAAGATCAATCTTCTTTTCTTTGTTTCTCAAATCTCTCTCTTTTTTCTTTTTTCTTTTTTTTGGCTAAGACGGGTGGATCGTACTAGACAAGTATGGATGCACCCAATAAAATTAAAAAACAAAATACCTCGGAGTGTCAAGAGCAACTATTCATCTCCAGCCCACAGGATACTATTCGAGTGACTGGCTATATAAGCAGCTACCCAGTCCGCAGCCCCATTAGCTTCACAGAAGACATGCTTGTCCTCAAAAGCTCATCTATCTCACACCATTGTCGAAATATCTTGGAGCAAAACGCTAATATTGTTTCACTTCTACCAAAAGGAAAAGAAAAGAAAGGACTATAATAGCTTCTTTATTAAATACATCAGTTCAGGAACACATAGTGCTTATTATCAGAGACAAAATAAAATAACAAAATAAATAAAGGTCGATCATTCCAGGGATCTGATGATGGCTGCTGCCAACAGGGTCAGCTTTGAGATGTTGTCGTTCTCTTTAGTCAGGGGTGATGCTCTAAAAGCTTCTTTGCAACTCGTTCCCAAGCTGACAGCAGCATGAATCTCGGCTTTAGCTGCAGTAATGTTTTTGGATGCTATAAAATCTGCTGACCACTTGAGAGCTGTTTCGGCATTCGTGTAAAGATATGAGCAAGCCTCCAAGGAGTTCTTGGTGCTCGGATCTGATGCATTCTTCAAGAGCTCCATTAAGTTGGACATAGTGCTCGTCGCATTGGCTCTGGATACATTCATGGAAATGGCTGCAAGTCCAGGGATGTCAGCAGGTCCCCATCTAGGATCAGCCTCAAGGGCTTGGACACAAAAGCTGCAGTCCACGTAACCCCTTGCGATTTTAACGAAAGCAACTTTTATCGTGGGCGACGCAAAGAACGAGGTTTGAAGAAAGAGAGCGCTTCTTTCACAGCCCAAAATCTCAATTAAAAAGTTTAGTCATAAAAGGTTTTTGTTTTAAAGTTTTTTAATTTTGTATAAGTACCCAAAATCTCATCGGCACACACTCACACAGGTCCTTACATACTACTTCGGTTCAAACTCTGATGTTCTCGTCATACTAAAAGTTCAAATCCATTCAAATCTAATATAAGCACTATGATCGGTTAGTAGTCATTCTCCATGAACCCTAGTTGCAGTATCTTCTAGTCCACATAGGCTATGGGTCGAGTTCGCTTCGATATCATTTGTCACAACCCAAAACCTTATCCAAAAAGGTTAGCCATGAGGTATTTTTTGGATTCTTCAGTCCTGTATAAATATCCAAAATCTTCTCGGTGAATAACCGATGTGGAACTAAACACACACCCACATGGTCCTCAAAGCCTCAATGTTCCTTTTTTTTGTTGTTGAATGAGCTCCTATGAAGACACATTGATGCACCAAACGTCTTCCATTTATAAAGTATGTGAGGAACTTACCTAAACTTTGTTGACCAAAGTTGTTTTATTTGAGAAATGTACATTTTACTTGGAAATTTTTGTAAGGCATGTATCATAAATTTTCTTGCCAAGTTTATAAATTTGAGATAGGAAAGGAATAGTACCTAAGCAAACAGGATCAGTTTGCTTTATCATTATTAAATCATCAATTGCTCTAATTGTATTATCAAATCATATATCATGGTTGAGTGATTGATTTAACTAAAATGGCTCAACCAACCAATTTCCAAATATATTGCAATTATTCTTCATGCTCAGTTGATGGTTACAATTATGAAAATGTAAAGCTTCCAATCTATTCAAAATTAAATTTATCAAGTATATTTAATAACATATCACTAGTTAATACCACCTAATCTACTGAGATTTACTTCTATTCTAAAGAAAACAAATTGTACCATATATATCCTTATGATGAAGGAAACAAATAATGGTATACAAGAAAACCAAACATAGCATATATCTCCTTATGATTAAAAAAAACAATAATGACATAAAAAGAAATAAATAATGACATTGAAAGAAACAAATTATTGAATATAAGAAAACAAAGCCAAATGATGTTGTATATTTGACCAATCTCCATAATTATAGTATATCATTGTAATGAAAAGAAATTATAGCATATGTCTCAAATAAATAATGGCATCCAAGGAAATAAAATTATAGCATATATTTCAAGTACACAAGTAATGGCATCCAAAGGAATAAATCCATATGATATTGTATAGTTGACCAATCTCCGTAATTGTAAAATATCTGTCATACACTATAATTATACCTATAATTATGTAATTGGTCTCTTATAATTAAAACTTCTATATAATGTACGTACAAATCTCACCCTACTAAGTGTGGTACTCTTAAAATAGCATGTTCTCTTCATTCCCTTTCATGAAGCTCTCAATTTTCTCAATCCAAAGTTATTCATTTTCAATATTGTCATAAAAAAAAAGCACCACCGGAATTGTACTAGAAAAAAATGAGGCCCTCCATATCTCTCTATCTTCTAGCTCCTCTCTTCTGCTACCAAAGCACCACCCTGGCTGCCATTACTCCTTTCGAACAACTATGTAGTTGTGAGAATCTGTGCGGGTGTGTATTTAGTCTCACATCGGTTATTCATTAGGTAAATCTTAAATACTTATACACGATCAAAGTACCCAAATAATACTTTCCGCCTAGATCTTCTTTCTGAGATGGGCAGCCAATCCTATGGCATCAAAGCTCAACCGTGCTGCCGAAGCTGTGCTTAGCACCACCATTAAGGTGCCATCAAGCTGCGATGAGCTTGGGACACCATCAATCACTAAAGAGAACAATGCTTTCTCGGATTTGTCCCTCCTTGCCCATGGCATCGCTCAATGCTTGGGGCCATAGTTTTCCTCAAAATTTGCTCAACTGTATTCTTTGCCGAATGCAATGGGCTTGTCATTTTGGACATATTTATGAATGAAAAATAAACCAGTGCTGCTGCGATATGGAGCTTTGTTCTTTGAAATAGAGTTTGGCACTTGAATCTCAGGAATTTTAACTCTGGAAGTTTTGCTTAGTGTCGCTATCATGAGTTCTTTTCTTTTTTCGGCTTTGCCGTCAGTTAACTTATACCTAATAAAAATGTGCTCATGTTAATTACACAAAATATTTGTTATAGTTAGTTTAGATTTATTGGTTATCAAACACAATCATTGCCTAGAATTTGAAAATATATGTATAAATATAATTGACATTTATGACATTGTATATATATGTACGCATGCATGCAACTATGTATAGTCATGTGTATGTATGTAAATTATTGTGATAATTTTCATCAGAATATCGATCTTGACCTGGTCATATGAAAACTTAATCTAATAAGTTGATCGACTTCTACGATCCAGACAACTATTTTCCTATGTTTGGGCCTGAATATATATGTATATATATAATTGACATTTATAATATTGTATATGTATGTACGCATGCATGCATATAACTTTGTATAGTCATGTGTATGTATGTAAATTATTGTGATAATTTTCATCAGAATATCGGTCTTGACCGGCCATATGAAATCTTAACCTAATAAGTTGATCGACTTCTACAATCAAGACAGCTATTTTCCTATATTTGGGTCAATTTTTTTGCGAGCTGAGCTACTCAAGTCAATCAAATTTGGTTTGCTCAGTGATTTTATGATTATTATATCCTACCTTCTGAAGAATCAAATCCTACGCGAAAATCCTTACCATTCAAGATAGTTGGTCGATCTCCTTACATATGGACTAATCAACAGCCAACTTCATCGCGATATGAAGTCTATCCCATGCTCTATTTTACTTTTCAAGGTTGGGGTGTTAAAGGACGGATTACCTGCCAAATTTATAAAGGAAGGAGAAAAAGAAAATTAAAGTCTATCCGACGCTGAAAAAATTGTTCTTAAAATAATTTCCTTTTCATTAAAAAAAATATATGAAGACCTGTGCGGGTGTTTAGCTCCATATCAACTATGCACTTGATAGATTTTGAGTACTTATATAGGGATAAGAAACCTAAATTACATATTCTAGCTAGGTTTTTAGGTGAGGTCCCAAGTTGTTACAAATAAAAGTAGAACGAATCAAACCCATTATCTATATGGACTAGGGGACACCGCAGCATTAGCCCTTTTGCATTAACCAAGGGTTGATCATAGTATTTTTTATAGGATTTATGATACTTATGATTGAATTTATGGTACTTATAATTATATTTGAATAGATTTGGATCCTTAACTTGGTGGCGATACCACATATTGATCCAAAAAGTTTGATCTTAATGATACAAAATAATTGAGTAAAAAGTTCACTAACTAGTTGCCTGGAGTGTACTAAAATGCTTGCAAGAAGCCAAGAAGAAATCTTTTTATAACTCTTAATATGGAGAAATGAAACTTAACTATCTAAAGCTCTACACAAAAGAAATCGACTCTAAGGACATCATGAAATGACCCTTGAAAGCTCACAGGCAATAATAGCAAATTTCAACTAGGGCTATCTTAGGAGTCGACCCCTAGAATATAACGAATCAACCCTGGCACACTAATATATACTGATACACCTTTAAGAGTTGACCCCTATATCAAACAAGTCAACCCTAGATTAGTTTTAGAAGAAAAACAGAAAGCAGCTAAAAATAGCATGTTGGCGAGTCAATCTATAAAATTCAAGGGCCAACTCTAGTTAAACAAGAGTCGACCCCAGAAATAAACGAGTCGACCCCTAAATGGCCACAAACAAAAGACGGATAGTAGTCAAAAACAACGTATTGACAAGTCGGTTCCTAAACCAAAAGAGTCGACCCCACAATGGCTATAGGTGACAGACCGAGTATAGCAAAAACAAGAGCTATTTTGAGTCGACCTCGAAAGATCGTGAGTCGATCCCTGAAGATCATAAGTCGACTCTTAAAGAAGTCGAGTCGACCCATCTGCGCCTCACAATAATAACGACTAGTTTTCTTGCAAAAAGAAACTGCCTTTAGAAAAAGGAGAAAAATTTACAAAAAAAAAAGGAACATTCAAGTGCATTTATTAAGAGATGAAAGATCACATCCTCCACCATTGAGAGAGTTGGTAAAGAGCATTCAAATTTATTCAAGGCCAACCAACTGATTCAAAGTTTTATTTATTTTTTGTGTATTTATCTTTAAGGAGATGTAATTTACTCTGTCGCATATTTTTCTCTTACTCGGTCATGACAAGATTTAGGGATTGAAACTTGGGAAAAAATCCGTCCAAACCTTGAATTGAATTGTATTTGAGCCTGGGAAAAGGCTTGGTGGTGATTTTGGTTGATTTCAAGTAAAAATCAACTGGGTTAAATTTGAGCCCAGTCAAAACAATCAGACTGTAATCTTGAAGGGATTATTGTGAAAATTCTCAAGAAGGGTGTCTTGGAGAGTGGACGAAGGTATAGGATTGGCACCGAACTACTATAAATTGCATTATTTATGGTGTTTGATCTGTGTACTCTAAATTTCTACATATTTACTTATTGCTCATTATCAATTGTAAATCACTCACACACATCAAGTTTTATTCCATTGTATTTTGTTTAAAATTTTCAAAAAGCCTAATTTACCGCCCCTCCTCTCTTGGGCTACATAACTAGGCAATACCACATATTAAATAGAGAAAGTATGTAAGGATCCATGTAGGTATGTATTTAGTTCCATATCAGTTATACACTAGACAGATTTTAGATACTTGTACTGACTAAAAATCCTAATAATATATTATGGCTAGTCTTTTGGGGTAAGGTCAACTTAACCAAATGCTGCCCACGATCCCACATCAATATGATCCAAGAATCAATCTTCTTTCCACCAATAGGTTTAAACAATCTTGGGCTAGGTTTGGAAGTTTCGGTATCCTAAAGGCAACAAATGTCATATCTAGATTCAGAAATAATATCTCTAAGAGCTCTTTTTCTTTTTCTTTTTCTTTTTTTTTGCCGAAGATCCCAATCATCCAATATTCCAAGTGATAATTTTCATGAAGGAAGGAGTGAAAATTCCGTTGGCCAGATACTAACAAAAATAAAAGAAGACAGTATACAACTTTGAGATAGTATAGCAGAACTAAACCATTAGGGCACTAAAGAACTTCAAAAGGATACATACAAAGCTAGAGAGAAGCTAGGTGGCTTCAACTCAAGCCAAATGACCTATTGGGTCCTGATCAGACCCAATCCTATCAACAAATGGTTTGTTTCGGGTCTAAAATCCACCTGAATATGAAACTAGATCAGGTCAGGGTCAAGCATGCCCCAGCCCTATCTGGTTGTCAGGATAAAGATGGTTGAAGTGTTGGTTAAAAGCTGACACTGTTGACCTTCGAAAAAGGGAAAAAATTACCCAAAATAAAAGCAAAATCAAATCAGCTCATTGTCATTTGTTCAGAGATAGAGCACCTCGGATGAACATATCTTATCTCCAGCATCCATTGCCACAGCTGACAAACAACAAAAGACTGAAGTGTTATATCAGAAAAGGACAAAAAAGTTAAAGCCACACTAATTTATTCAAAAAAACCGACAGCATCAAAGCAACAGCATTGATGAGGCAATAAGTTTCAGTTCCTGTGGAGGCAAAATAGCAACCGGGCAATAAGATGAAAATCATGCCCTAAAGTACTACTGTAAAATAGAAAGGGATATTAAAACTTCAAACGAAAGAAAAAGACCTCAGATTGTTCTAACCACCATTCTCATCTCTTGGTAAAATTTCATGAATCCAAGGTGTACATGGGAAAGGAGTACATAGGTATTTATGGCATCCTAAAACCTATTTGTAGTAGATCACATGCTTTCTTCAACTCAATATCCCAATCCCTGGTAAAAGATGTGTTACATTTCACATTAGACGACAACAGTATAAAGCACCGAATATTAACAGGTCAAACTGCAAAATCAGAGGTCTGGCTTGATGATCAATTGTCCGGCTTGATTGCATAATGCTTTTACTGTTGGCAGGGGTGAGAACAATCACGGCCTGTAAAAATCAATTAAGTCTATTAGATCAAGCATTGGTAAAGCAAGAAGTTCAGTTGATAAAGACTAGATGCCTACTTACAAATCAGTTCCTATTTCTCATTTGG
>JAOXJJ010000438.1:7584684-7595234 GCA_025769935.1 Phoenix roebelenii
TTTTTTCTGCAGAAATTTTGAAGCCCATCAATGATAGAACCACAGCAGAAAATTCAGCGGAACCAAAAATGTAGTAGTAGACCACCAACTGCATAATAACTTCGCTCTAAGATGCTTTCACAATGAAGAAAAAACACAAAGAAGGAAAAAAAAGTAAAAGAACAAAAAGGTGAACCATAAAAAAATTTGAAGACATACCTCATTTTTGATGACCAGATCCCTATATCAAATTTATCGAAGCAGAAGTTCAGAAAATCGTCACAGAATGGCCTTTTAAAGACTGAAATGCAATACAAAAGTCTACATTAGCACCTAAATTTTAAAAGAATGGCAGCTTGTAATTTAACATAAGATGTTAGACATTGCTGTCAATGTTCACCTGCTTGTTTGTCAATCCGTTTATCTGCATTAAGGATTTTCCGATAATCAAGGACAGCATCAGCCAGCACTCCATTAAGATCAAGAACAAGCAACTTTTTTTAAGTGCAACTAATTAATGATCTTCCTAGTGAAACATGCAGCGCATCCAATTTCTTATCCTGGTTCCTAGTCAAATCTATGGAGATACAATGCTCCATAGCATGGTTCACTGATAAAGAAGGCACTTCTCTCCCATCCTGATAACGAGTTGCGTCTCTGTGATTGCACAAAGGCATTACATTTGAAACATAATCTTTACGATCTGCAGGTTTCACATTCTCTAATGCAGCTTCCCTCCTTGAAATAGATGTCTTCTCAGAATGATTCACAGATATGCCATCCATGATATCATTGTCTCCATGGAAAGGGAAATTTTGAACAAATGCAACTAACCATCTTGTTTGTCGGGTAAATCTCAAGATGCAAAAATGTCTATAACACCTCTAATTGGTGGAGGCAAACTTGGTTCCTGTTTTTCATCAGTAGTAAGCAACTCTAAATTGCCTCCTACAGGACTGGCGTGTCCTTGTGGAAGCGTATAAACTTCATCTGAGGAACCTTCATTCTTCAGTGCATATGCATCATCTGAAACTCTCTCTTCATGTCTCTTATGACTTGCCTTATTTCTTCTGACCCTTTTTCGAAATTTACGTGATGAAGATGCCCTATTAGCAGTGACTGCACCACCAATTTCACCAAGCTGCAACAAAGGGTTAGGCAAATTATCTTGAATTTGTTTAATATCACGATCAAGGCAATCCAAGCTCTTGTCAATCACCATACTCGTGACCTTCTTATTTTGGCTTAAACAGGGGTTTTCTACTACATGTTGGTCTAGATGTACTTCGGAGGAGACGAAATTATTGATTGGTGATTCATCATCCAAAGCCTTCGTCAAACCACCACCTTCTTTGGTGGCTACTGGCGTTGATTTATTTTCAATAGACGCATTGATATTATTCTTTCCCACAACTTTTATTTGTGCAATGTCTGATATAGATGAACGCAAAGCAGAATATTTTTCTCGATCAAGTCCAGTTCTATACTGAGACAAGGAAAAAACCTTCTGTTTCTCCCTTTCTGCTTTTCTTCTTTTATTGGACTGAGTATTTTTCACAGTACCCAAGTTTGAACTAATTTCAGTATGCATACTGCTTTTAGTCAAATCAATAAGAGCATCTATGATCCAAGCACTATTTCCCTTCTCCTCTGATGACCCCTTAGTGCCGCCAATTGCTGTTTTGATACTAAAATTCTTCAACTTATGGCCCTTCAACTTAGCAGAGGTGCCACTTTGAGCAGCTAAGAATGAGGAGCATACCATAGAACCACTGTCAGAAGGCCTTTTCTTGCCTCTTTTTCCATGCCTCCTACTTTCCTTGAAGTGGCAGGCTTTGATTCACTCAAGTTGGACTTCTTTAGTGTACCAGAATCAGTACTTTTCAAATTGGTGGATTTCACATCAGATGAGAAAAATGATATGAAATCCACCAATTTGAAAAGTACTGATTCTGGTACACTAAAGTTTTCACATGATGCATCTCAACACCACAACTTTAAAGAGCAAAATGGCAATATATCATAAATCAGAACAACAATGAGGAAGAGAGAGTTGCATCAAAAAGTAATGAAAAAATCATGCAATTTTAATAACTACAATAAACAGACTCAGGAATGTCAGGTCAGGATGCATTTCTTTCAAATCCTTATGATTTCTACAGATATATTTTCGTGGACCAATAACTGTCTTTCCCAATAACCATGTCTTAGTGTTGAAAGAAAGCACTTTGAAGTAAACCAAAAGGTAAGCACCAAGAACTATTAGTTCACATATCATAAATTTAAACCTTAATATCAGAAAGTAAGCTAAAACCCTAATCTCCCGCTTTTCAATATCAAACTGAAACATATACTCCAAGAAAAAATTAGGGAAGAAAAGCCAGCTTCCTATCTTCTTCGCTCATATCAAAGATATATAAGACCTAGAACATCCATCTCAACTTCATTTTACTAGGCAAAACTGCATTAAGAACACAAAAACTAAGGGGAAAAATTCAACCTAGCAGATAATCTACTCAAATTAAAACAGACAGGAAATCAAGGACGTCCTTTCAATTTCATTTTTCTTTACAAAATCAGATCCATTGCACAAGTATTCGGAACAAATTAGTAAACAGAGGATAACTCTCAAATTAGAAGCGAAAAGCCAAAAAACAGAAGATAGAAAAACCACCGTTAATCAGCATCAGTGCTTCAGCAAATAATAACAAAGTGTGTGTGAGAAATCTTAGAAAGAAAGGGAAAACCAGAATACATGATCGAATCACAAGACATGAGAGAATCCGCCATCCGACGATCGCCGCGAATCGCCGGCGATCATTTGGACATTGGAGCACGAGAGTCACACCTGAGCTCGGGATTTTCCGGTTCCCCATCGCGTCTCTCTCTCTCTCTCTCTCTCTCTCTCTCTCCCGCTCTCGCTCTCTCGATCCAAATCGAAATCGAAGGGGACCCGTAGGTCGCGTGGGCCGATTCCCTAATTAGCCACAACGGCGACTCTGCTTGTGCCCGCTATGGTATGTTAGTTAACATGCTCCTCTACCACAGAGGCCGAATAAAGATTTCCCTGGTTCCTAATGAAGGATTTAAGCTAGGGTACTGGATAAATAAAATACTGATCGGGAACAAGTGAAGGGAGAACGATGGATCCTCTCCCGGGGTAGTTTGGTTCGCGGGAAAGGAAGGAAAAAATGTGGTCAACGAGAAAGTAATAAGATGCTTCTTATTTCGTTGGAGTTTTCAAAAGAAAAAGATAGAAAAGTTGTATTCCCATGAAAATATGATTCCCATAATTTATGGAAAAGTCTTTCCATCATTCATGGGAAAGACTTTCTATGTTCGCATGGGAAAGCTACTTTTCCATAAGGCGGGAATCACTCCATTTTTACTTTTTTTCTAAAAAGACCATTCAACATTAAAGAAGCATTAAAAAGGCATTAAAAATCTAATTTTTATTAAGGGCATAATAGGAATTATACATAACTTTCACAAGAAAGTGGATGGCCAACCAAATATAAGCACTTTGAAAATTTGTCACTTTTTCTTGGTCAACCAAACATGCATCCTCTTCCTAGGAATTTGTTTCCTAGAAATTTTATTCCTACGAGGAAAAATGCTTCCCGCGAACCAAACGAGAAAAACTTCTATTTTTTGGGGGAATGGATCTGCCATCCGATGGGTCTTGATGTCATCTTGTCCATTCGCGAGACGCGTCACGGTCAAACAACGGAGAGATTGGATCATATTGTTCTTACGCGATACTTGCCGTCTGATTCCGTGGAGCAAACCAATAAGACGGTCCCGTTCTTTTGATCATATCAGTATTGGAGAATCATAGCACATGATTTGTACGCTGCAATGAAGCCTGCAGAAAGCTAAACTGTACCCCAAATTTCTTCCTCTCTCTCTCTCTCTCTCTCTCTCTCTCTCTCTCTCTCTCTCGTCGCATGTAACTATAACCCAAGTGGAAAAGTTTGAAATTTTTATTAGGAAAAAGAAAAGATTAAAAGTTGGCAAAGAAAGGTATAATGTTACCAAATCTTATTTATGTAAAGCAGCATATAAATATGTCAAAAAGAAATTGATGCAAAATTTTATATTATATTTTTTTGGATTTTTTTCATACATACCATCAAAATATTGAAATTTGCACGAATATCCTCCGAAATTGATATTTACATAAATACCTTATCAACACTTGTTTTGTATGTATAGCCTCTTTTTTCTTTTTTTTTTGTGCATATGCCAATACTATCTAATGTCGTTAAGAAGTTATCAGTTTAAAATTGAAATAACGAATATACCCTTAATGGATAAACATGCAAAAAAAACATTTATAAGGGTATACATGTAAATAGCAATTTTGGAGAGTATATACGCAAAAAAAACTCCTTATATTTTTACATCAATACCCATCTAAATATTAAAATTTACATGAATACCCTCTAAATTTATATTTACGTGTATGCCCTTACAAAATACTATTTTTGTATGAATATATTTGATATAATGATTCAGCTAATGTGATTAGCTAAAATCATATTTATTTAAATTAAAATTATGAAAGTATCTTTTTATTATTGAAGCGGGTAATGAGTTAACAGGTCTCATTGGAAACTAACATCTCTATCGCCTTTGAGAAATTTTTCGATCTCTCTCGACCCTCTCTTTCACTTCTCCATCCGGAGTCAATCATTCATATGACTCTCTTTTCTACTGTAGATAGCCCTTCATTGTATCCTTTTTTAGATTATGAAGATGGTCAAATCCTCCCTTTAGCTTTATAAATTATTTAAAGAAAAGTGTTGCTAGATATTGACGACATTTATTTTTTAGTGTATGAGATTTGCAATGCTTATCTTTTAGAGTTAAAAAATTCCTTATGTGGAGGCTAGTGGCTGATTTAACATTACTATAACAAGATGAGCCCCATTCATTAGATCTCTTCTTCTTCTAGACTCCAAAGAAAAGTGGTTAAGATACACAACGTAAGAGATAGCCTTCTAGTACATGACTACAGAGGTTATTAATAAGTTTGAAAAGTTCGAAGTTTTTCAGGGATCGTTTGGTTCGCAGGAAGCATTTTTCCTCCTAGAAATATGATTCCTGAGAAACAGATTTCTGAAAAAAAGATGCCTACGAAAGTACTTTTGGCATATTTGGGTGACCATGAGAAAGAGACAAATTTACAGAGTGCTTATGTTTGGTTGACCATCCACTTTCATGAAAAAGTTATGTGTAATTCCTATTATACCCTTAATAAAAATTAGGTCTTTAATGCATCTTTAATGCTGAAGGGTCTTTTGGGGAAAAAATAAAAATTGAGTGGTTTCTGGTTCACGGAAAAGTAACTTTTCCATATTTCTCATGGAAAAGACTTTTTCATGAAACATAGAAATCATATTCTTATGGAAATACAACTTTTCTATCTTTCTCCTTTGAAAAGTCCAACCAAACAAGAGGCATCTCATTATTTTTCCATTGACCATACTTTTCCTCCTCCTTTTCCCACGAACCAAACAAGCCCTCAATGATTTTGCTTGGGAACGAGCCCTCCATGAGTATAGCAGTAGAAAAGAAGCTTGATCATTGCAACATATCGTGTGCATTTAAGAAATTCTAAGTATTTTCTATATTTTAATATATGCCCTCATACAAGCATCTATAATAATAAATATTAGAGGTTGTGTTTCGATGAAATAAAATGTAATAGTTGTTATAAATAAAAAAAATAAATTAGAATAATTCCATAATTAGTGAAAGAATATTTATAACTCTTTTTGTTATCTAATTATTAAATCAATCTTTTTCTTTACTAATATTTTTACGAAAGAATGAAGGATCAGGTACTAGACAAATCCAAGTATTAAAATAGGTTGAAATAGAAAAAATAAAATTAAAATTTCTTATATATAAACCTATCTAAATATGTGAAATTACATGAATACCCTCGCAAAGTGTTATTTGCATATGTACTCTTATAAATATTTTTTTTTGCATATCTATACATTAAGAAAATTTCAGCTATTTTTAATTTAAACCACTAATTTTTTGACGGCATTAGATAGTGTGGGCACATATGCATAAAAAAAAAAAGTTGAAAGGTATGCATATAAAATAAATATTTTATAAGAATATACGTACAAATATAAATTTTGAAAAAGTATTCATATAAATTTCAATATTTAAAAGGATGTGTGCGCAAAAAAAAACTCTATTTTAAATGAAAACATTGATAATGCTGAATCAATGCTTTCATCACAGCGGCCCATGCACATGATTGGTCATTATTTTTTAGCCCGCATTATTTGGCTTCAACTTGTTTTAACAGCATCCAGTTTTACTAGTGAAGGTCTTGTCCAACGTTTGAAATCAATACGACGATTTCCGTATTTTAGCAATTTATATATATTCACAACATAATAATAAAAATATCCGACACTTTAATAATGATCATTAGAACATAGCCATGGCCAACAATTTTTTTTATTAAAAATATAATAGATATTTTATTAATTTTTTTTTATAAAGCAAATATATGATCAAACATAAGCTACTCTGAAATATACTATTTTTGATCAACCAAATATATAAAAACTACTTTTTTCGGCATTATATATTTATACATCAACTTTTCAAAAAAAAATATTTTAATAAAAAAGAATTTTCTACAAATCAGATGAGTCCTGAGGAATGAAGAGAATACTGTTTCTTTTTTTTCTTTTTCCTTTGTTTGAGGGCTGGTGGGGTGCTGTTGCATCTGAATCTGATGAGTACCGCTTCAATGAAAGAATTGACCTGTTGGCATAAGCTTTCCCTGTTTTACCAACATTTAAACCCTGCGACTTAGAAAATGGATAGTATCACTGCACAAAAACACCTCCAGCTTTAAAAATTGGGCAGTAGCACTACCCATCAACAAACACCTGTTTTGAAAACCTAGTAGCATCACTGGACAAATGATGTTGTATATTTGACCAATCTCCATAATTATAGTATATCTTTGTAATGAAAAAAAATTATAGCATATATCTCAAATAAATAAATATGGCATACAAGGAAATAAAATTATAGCATATATTTCAAGTACACAAGTAATGGCATACAAAGGAATAAATCCATATGATATTGTATAGTTGACCAATCTCCATAATTATAAAATATCTTTGTCATACACTATAATTATACCTATAATTATGTAATTGGTCTCTTATAGTTAAAACTTCTATATAATATGCGTACATATCCCACCCTACTAAGTGTGGTAATCTTGATATAGCACATTCTCTTCATTCCCTTTCATGAAGCTTTCCATTTTCTCAATCCAAAGTTATTAATTTTCAATATTGTTGTAAAAAAAGCACCACCGGAAATGTAATAGAAAAAAATGAAGCCCTCCATATCTCTCTATCTTCTAGCTCCTCTCTTCTGCTACCAAAGCACCACCCTACCTGCCATTACTCCTCTCGAACAACTATTTAGTTGTCAAGACCCATGCAGGCGTGTATTTAGTCTCACATCGGTTATTCATTGGGTAGTTCTTAGATACTTATACACGATCAAAGTACTCAAATAATACTTTCCGACTAGATCTTCTTTTTGAGATAGGCAGCCAATCCTATGGCATCAAAGCTCAACCATGCTGCCGAAGCTGTGCTCAGTGCCATCATTAAGGTGCTATTGAGCTGCGACGAGCTTGGGATGCCATCAATCACTAAAGAGAACAATGCTTTCTTGGATTTGTCCCTCCTTGCCCATGGCATTGCTCAATGCTTGGGGCCATAGTTTTCCTCAGAATTTTTTCAACTATATTCTTTGCCATATGCAATGGGCTTGTCATTTTGGACATATTTATGAATGAAAATTAAACTAGTGTTGCTGCGATTTGGAGCTTTGTTCTTTGAAATAGAGTTTGGCACTTGAATCTCAAAAATTTTAACTCGAGAAGTTTTGCTTAGTATCGCTATCATGAGTTCTTTTCTTTTTTCGGCTATGCCATCAGTTAACTTATACCAAATAAAAATGTGCTCATGTTAATTTCACAAAATATTTCTTATAATTAATTTAGATTTATTGGTTATCAAAGACAATCATTGCCTAGAATTTGAATATATATGTATATATATAATTGACATTTATGATATTGTATATATATGTACGCATGCATGCATGTAACTATGTATAGTCATGTGTATGTATGTAAATTAATGTGATAATTTTCATCAAAATATCGGTCTTGACCTGGCCATATGAAAACTTAACCTAATAAGTTGATCAATTTCTACAATCCAGACAACTATTTTCCTATGTTTGGGTCTGAATATATATGTATATATTATTGACATTTATAATATTGTATATGTATGTACGCATGCACGCATATAACTGTGTGTAGTCAAGTGTATGTATGTAAATTATTGTGATAATTTTCATCAGAATATCGGTCTTGATCGGCCATATGAAAACTTAACCTAATAAGTAGATCGACTTCTACAAACCAGAAAGCTATTTTCCTATGTTTGGGTCAATTTTTTTGCGAGCTGAGCTACTCAAGTCAATCAAATTTGGTTTGCTGGGTGATTTTATGATTATTATATCCTACCTTCTGAAGAATCAAATCCTATGAATCCTTACCATTCAAGATAGTTGGTCGATCTCCTTACATATGGACTAATCAATAGCCAACTTCATCGCGATATGAAGTCTATCCCATGCTCTATTTTACTTTTCAGGCGTGGGGTGTTAAAGGACGGATTACCTGCCAAATTTATAAAGGAATGAGAAAAAAAAATTAAAGTCTATCCGACACTGAAAAAATTGTTCTTAAAATAATCTCCTTTTCATTAAAAAAAATATGTGAAAAACTGTGCGGGTGTATAGCTCCATATCAATTATGCATTAGATAGATTTTGAGTACTTATATAGGGCTAAGGAACCTTAACTATCTAAAGCTCTGCACAATAGGAATCGACTCTAAGGACATCATGAAATGACCCTTGAACGCTCACAGGCATTAATAGCAAATTTCAACTTGGGCTATCTCAGGAGTCGACCAGTAAAATATAACGAATCAACCCTGACAGACTAATATATATTGATACGCCTTTAAGAGTCGACTCTCGTATCAAACGAGTCAACCCTAGACTACTTTTAGAAGAAAAATAGCATGTTGACGAGTCGAACTATGAAATTCAAGAGCCAACTTCCAGAAATAAACGAGTCGACCCCTAAATGACCACAAACAAAAGACAGATAGTAGTCAAAACAACGTATTGACAAGTCGGTCCCTAAACCAAAAGAGTCGGCCCCACAATGGCTATAAGTGAAAGATAGAGTTCAGCAAAAACAAGAGCTATTTTGAGTCGACCCCGAAAGACCGTGAGTCAATCCCTGAAGATCATAAGTCGACTCTTAAAGAAGTCGAGTCGACCCATCTGCGCCTCATAATAATAACTACTAGTTTTCTTGCAAATTAGAACAACCGTTTTTGTTTCACAACGGCTCTTTCAACCTGTCTAGCAGCTAGAAGTATTTACCAACTACTCTTTGGTGGTATAAATGCATGGAAACACCAAAAAGGAAGAAAAGAGAAGTGATTGAGGATCAAAGGAAAAGAGCCTTTAGAAAAAGGAGAAAATTTACAAAAGAAAAGGAACATTCAAGTGCATTTATTAAGAGCTGAAAGATCACATCCTCCACCGTTGAGAAAGTTGGTAAAGAGCATTCAAAATTATTCAAGGCCAACCAACTGATTCAAAGTTATATTTATTTTTTGTGTATTTATCTTTAAGGAGATGTAATTTACTTTGTCGCATATTTTTCTCTTACTCAGTCATGCATGATTTAGGGATTGAAACTTGGGAAAAAATCCGTCCAAACCTTGAATTGAATTGTATTTGAGCCTGGGAAAAGGCTCGATGGTGATTTTGGTTGATTTCAAGTAAAAATCAACTGAGTTAAATTTGAGCCTGGTCAAAACAATCGGACTGTAATCTTAGAGGGATTATTGTAAAAATTCTCAAGAAGAGTGTCTTGGGAAGTGGACGTAGATACAGGATTGGCACCGAACCACTATAAATTGCATTATTTGTGGTGTTTGATTTGTATACTCTGAATTCTTACATATTTACTTATTGTTCAACTTATTGTTCATTATCAATTGTAAATCACTTACACACATCAAGTTTTATTCCGTTGTATTTTGTTTAAAGTTTTCAAAAAGCCCAATTTACCACCCCTCCCCCACTCTTTTGGGCTGCATAACTAGGCAATACCACAGATTAAACAAAGAAAGCATGTAAGGATCCATGTAGGTATGTGTTTAGTTCCATATTAATTATACACTAGGTAGATTTTGGATACTTATACTGGCCAAAAACCTTAATAATATATTATGGCTAGTCTTTTTGGATAAGGTCAACCTAACCAAATGCTGCCCACAATCCCGCATCAATATGATCCAAGAATCAATCTTGTTTCCACCAATGGCTTTAGACAATCTTGGGCTAGGTTTGGAAGTTTCGGTATCCTAAAGGCAACAAATGTCATATCTAGATTCAGAAATAATATCT
>JAOXJJ010000438.1:7600902-7624594 GCA_025769935.1 Phoenix roebelenii
AAGTAATCACTAGACAGTTGTCGGAAGATGGGTCTTACGCCCCAGGCGAACCTCAACAACTTCCTACTATCACATGTATATGCAGGATAAGACAAATAGATTATAACACTGAAATATACAAATCAGGTGTCAATATGCGAAGTAATCACTAGACAGCTGTCGGAAGGTGGGTCTTACGCCTCAGGCGAACCTCAACAACTTTCTACTGTCACATGTGTATGCAGGATAAGACAAATAGATTATAACACTGAAATATGCAAATCAGGTGTCAATATGCGAAGTCATCATAGACAGCTGTCGGAAGGTGGGTTTTACGCCTCAGGCGAACCACAACAACTTCCTACTGTCACATGCATATGCAGCATAAGACAAATAGATTATAACACTGAAATATGCAAATCAGGTGTCAATATGCGAAGTCATCACTAGACAGTTGTCGGAAGGTGGATTTTACGCCCCAGACGAACCACAACAACTCACTACTGTTACATGCATATGCAGGATAAGACAAATAGATTATAACACTGAAATATGCAAATCAGATATCAATATGCGAAGTCATTACTAGACAACTGTCGGAAGGTGGGTCTTACGCCCCAGGCGAACCACAACAACTCCCTATTGTCACATGCATATGCAGGATAAGACACCGTACTGATAATATAAATGCTGGCCAGTATCTAGAACAGAAATCCATAGAAACATCTCACCTCTATACACTAAACAACATCTCGCGGGAATTCTACATCCGCGGAAAGCTTACTGCACCTCGCGGGGTTTTACTATGCCCGGCGGCAAGCAGATATATAAGTCGTAGGACTGGTCGATCCTACGCCTAGGGCCGTGTCCCCCTAGGAAGGGACTGGGCTCCGCCCACCCAGAAGGCTACTATGTGCACACAGGCCGATGTCTAACCCCATCGACTATAGGTATCCTGTAGATACTGCCAAGCTATGCATAAATGTCATAATGCACCCTCCCAATACTCTACTAGAAATGAGTATAATCAAGACTACCACTCACTCGATCACGACCCAATCATAACTAACATTAGGGTTGGGAGTGAGGAATCATGAGAGTGCAATGCAACTCAATATACCACTGAAAAGGGCTCTACAAGTCTTTGAAATAGAGGAAATGAAATCAATTTATAAAAGAAGTCATTTTACAATTTGGAACCAATTTAACTACTCATCAACCCCTTGTAATTCCTCTCAATGTTCCCTCAAATGCATGTACAGGTGGAATCAAGTCACACTTGGCAACATTCATGAAAATGAATAAGGAATGTGCTCATGGTGCAAAGTACAAACTCCCACTCACCTGTCAATCTGGCACAACCCTGATACACCTCCAAAAATCTACAGCAGGCAGTGGAGAACTTTTTCCTCTTGTTCCCTAGCTTCTTGCCCAACTGTGACATGCATTTACAATACATTTAGTTTTGTATCAAGGACCATAATCTACGTGCCAATTATAATATAGAAAACTTTAATTAATTCAACTCTTCCGTTCCCCAAATCTTTTCTTTTCTTTCTCTTTTTCTTTTTCTATTAATTAACTCATCATTTATGTGTATTAAGGATTCCCTTGCATGAGTACAAGGTCCCTCTAAGCTTAATCTAGGCTTAATACCCTATTATGGCATGAAATTTCTTATTCTCCCACCCGGATGAACAGTAACCCGGACCGACAGCCGGTTACTTCATCCCAGGTTTGATCCACTTTCCAAACTCCAAATTTTATGAAATTTTTATCTAACATTCTACACTCATAGAAAATTCCAAAGAGGTAACATGCATTGCTATCGGAGGCCGTTTGACCCCTAAATAATTCACCGAAATTAGGACTTCGACACAGTTTTTCCGCAGTGCCGGGAAAACTTGTTGAAATCCAATTCTTCCTCTTTTAACCGCCTCTACAATTCTTATCCGACCCCTCTAGACTACATCCACCCTTTGTATAGCCTAATTTTATTAAAAAAAAACTAGGTAGGGATGAGTATTTACCTTTTTCTCTTCGGAGGATTGGGTCTTTGCACCGAGGGAAAGGAGACCGACACTTTCCTTTTTGTTTCAGCCGGCACACAACCGAGATCCCCCCTTCCTTTCTCTTTTTTTTTTCTTTCGGACTCTCCCTCTCCTTCTTTTCTTCTCTCTTTTTCCTTCTTCTTTTCCTTCCTTTCTTTTCTCTCTATGACTCTTCTTTTTCTTCCTCTCTGTCGCCTGAGACTCCTCCCTCTCCTCTCTGTTTCATTCCACGTCTGAGCCACCAAACCCCATTTAAGTCACATCAAAACACCAAAATTTTTCATTTTGCCCCTAACACTGCAACATATCTACTGTTATGCCATTAACTTTCGATTCCTTCCAATTTTACCTTTATCACTTCAACGCATCTACAACTATGCCATTATCTTTTCATTCCTTCCAATTTTACCCATTATATCAATTTTAAAGGACTATTCTATCCCTTTTTATATATAAAAAAAAATTGAAGTTATTACATAAAGTTAGCGAGCATATCGAGGACCTCCTGGCTCTCGCTCCGCCTCTTCTTCCCACAAGTCCCCTTCATCATTGAATTCCAGCAAGATTGTGCATATCTCATGAACTCGGCAGCGCTGATGGATTCTCTGATGGTTGTGCCGGTATGGTCTCATATGGAGGTTGGGGCTATTAACATATTTTTTAAATAAATTTCTTTCACGAGTTGAAGAAGATTGAGAGAAGCCTTCACTAGCCTTCTTCCCATGATGGAAGGTTGGGATGTAATGAGAAATTATGTTCTACACCTAGTGCACTAGCTTAGCAGTACACCGGACCAATGATATGCCACCACATGGACATTCTGACCATCTCAATGTAAGGACAAAATGCACTAGTCTGCCTCCTCATCTTTGCCGTCATAGCCATCAGCGATGCCATCTCCAGTGTCTCCATCACCATCACGCCCTTCTCTCCTGCTTGCGCACATCCAAAGGCCTTCTCCTAGGTTTTAAAGGCTACAAGAAGGGAAAAAAATGCTATGTGCCTGCTCATCTCCATTGCCACAGCTATCGACGACCCCATCTCCACTGTTTCCATCACCATCTTGCCCTCCTTTGGCATCCATGGGATGGGGGGATCGGGAGCCCTAGCCTTGGATGAAGAAGGATGAGGCCCCAATCTGCGATTAGGAGTCAAAAGGATTAGAGAAGAGAAAGGGGAGGGTTCTTTCTTGCCTTTTCCTTTGTTGATTCTTCGATAATTGCTTGCAAGAGGGGAAAGAGATTGGGGAGAGAGAAGCTGAGAAAGAGAAAATGGTGGATGCCTTCACCTACCCAAATCAAGCAAAGAAAAGAATACTTTCTTAACTTCTCCCAACTTCAAATGGTAGAAAAAGACAAATGCCCACATTGCGGCATATCATTGGCTTTGTGTACCACTGAGCTGGTACATCAGGTGTAGGATATAATTCATTGAAATGTAATAAGAGGAGATATCGTTCTCTAGGCTCAATCTAACAGCTCAGTTATAGACCGAGCCTATAGCAGCCTGCCATATAGATAGATGGAACCACCTCAACACAAAAAAAATAAAAGGAAAGAAAAGAGAAGAAAACAAACCGAGCCCTAGCCCTCTCTTGAGCGCTCCACCCTCTCCCGAACCAAAACCTTAGCAACTCCTCCGCGCATCGCGCTTCTCGAATGCTGCTATATTATATCCTCCCCGAATGAATTCGAAACCCTATGTACAGATATTGCATGCTTTCTCTTTAGATCAGGATGAAAGCAAAAGTGGAGAGAAATTTTTTTCTTCTATTAAAAAATTCACTATATATCATAAGATAATGTATAACATAGCATTAAATAAAATAATTGTCATAGAAAAGAGATTATTTATCTTCATCTATAGATATTTCTCTATGATTCACAACTGGGTATAGATGGGGAGAGAAGAAAAGAAGAAGAAGATTGAATCAGGGAAAGAGGAGGAGAGGAAAAAAAAATCGACATTTTGTCTTAAAACAATGATTTTTTTCATTAATTCGGGCCAAAATCTGGCCATTTTAGATGCAACCATTACAACCAAGGTGGAAGAGGCCATCCCACTTGGGGTAGTCCTTAATGCGCTTATGGACCATGAAGTACATGAAGCAAGCTTTGCAGCCAACGACAACTAGGATCTGACATGAGATGCAAGTAGAGCTCAAGAAAAGTAGATAGGTTTCCAGTTAGGGAGAGGACAAAATGCTCAAGAAAGGGATATGGCTCCGTTTGTTTCCATTATTCTTTTTTTTCATTCAGAGAGATAGGGATATGTTTCAAGCCGGTTTTGGATTGAGTTAGGAAGGTACTGGTTTTGTTGACACCTCTAATTAATGCTAAGATTTATGAAACAATCAACTAACAATTGTTATTATCCTTAGAAAAAAAATTTTAAAAAAATTATTTTTCAAATGAATGCTCATAAAAATATACAATGTAATATAAGTTTAAATAAATTATTGAATTAAATATATTTTATGCTATAATTAATATAAGCAAGTTATTGGCTAGTCAATTTTGTTCTTATTTCAAAATTTGACTAGAATTTAGGTCTCCTAATTAATAGACGAGCCGTGATAATATTAGATTTAGTGAGCCCAGTTCGATCAAACTCAAAATAGAAGTATACAAATATACTATATATTTTTAATTATCATTTTTATAAATTATATTAGGTAAATTACATATTAAGATTTTAATTATAAAAATAGATATGATCAGAATAATTATTTCAAAATATATATGCATCACTATACCACCTAAACAGGCTTTTAAGATTTGCTATTTCATATTCTCAATTTAATTAATTTGTTATTGGATATGTGAATAATTTATATTAACTATTATAGGGTGGGATTGCACACAGTTTTTTTTTTTTTTTTGCTGAAAACGGATACTTCATACAGTGCGTGTACGAATATACCCAATAAGATCAAAATACAATAACTCACAGAGTGCTAATGACAGCTCCTCCTCCTCCGACTAGAGGGCATGCCTCGAGTGGTGGGCAACGTAGGCAGCCACCTAATCGGCCGCCCCATTGGCCTCCCTAAATACATGCTTGGTCTGGATGGCTCCCATCTCTCATCATCATCACAATGTCACGGATCAATGGATGGTCCGTGCCCTCACCCTTCGATTCCCTCTGAATCCATCCGATAACAGTGGCCGAGTCGCCCTCCAAAATAATCAAGCTGGCTCGCAGTACTACCCGCGCATGTCGAAGACCCGCCCAGGCTGCATGCAGCTCTGCTCTCGGAACCGATGTATTAAACAACTAGCAGCCATCTGCAGCCACTGCCCTGAAGTGTCGCCCGTATGACAAAGGCTGCACACGGTTTTTAGCTCCCACGGACAAGAAGACTGATGTTTTTTATTTTCTAGATAAAAAGTTGATGCAGCTAGTGAAGAAACAGAAAAGATAAAGCAACATAGAAAAATTTATGAAAGAAAAAAAGAAATCGCAGTGCCTTCTTGGGAGAGACTTTTTCATTTTTTTTGTGTGAGAGATTTCTTACTTCCAGGGAAAAAGGAATATATATGTTACATCAACAGCCAATCACCTAACCAAAAACGATTAATTATGAAAAGAAGAAGCTTTCTTGTCCAACCTGCCAACCTCCCCTAGATATCTCAGTGAGATGAGTGGCTGGAGTCATCACCAATCATTCTCTCATCAACTCACCATGTTCTTTCTTTCAGACCGCGATCCCCTTGGTTTCGCAGCCATGGCAGCAGCTCTGATCCTGCTTGCTGTTGCCTTTACCTTCGGACTCCTGATTGTCTGGAGATCACTTGGAAAGGCCACTAGGAAGGAGAAAAAATATCCCCCAGTCGCTGGAACCATCTTCCATCACTTCCTTAACTTTGGTCGGCTCCATGACTACTCCACAAGCCTCGCTCGCAAGCACAAAACCTACAGGCTGCTCTCCCCTTTCTGTAGTGAGGTCTACACTGCTGATCCGGCTAATGTGGAGTTCATCCTCAAAACCAACTTCTCTAACTATGGGAAGGTATACTTGATCCACCCAGTCATCTTTTCTTCTTTTTTTCCACCCTCTTGAAAGGTGTAAGGGGTAAAAATCCATCGAAATAATGCAAAATTCAAGCTATGGATCTAGTTTAGATTTGCTTCATTCTATCCTTTCTAAGAATAGTATTAGTATATATGGTATAGGTCATGTGCCATAGAGGTTAATGAAAGGCATTGAAGCCTTTCTTCTTTCTTCTTCTTCTTTTATTTGCGTACAAAAATCACTCCAAAGTCTTTCAGAAATGATTTGGTCTTTTAAAAAAAATGCACATTACATCTTATGCTGCATCTTGTAATTGGAGCCTTGAATTACATGTTGAAGGTGAACCTATCAATGTGAACGAATTGATACGGTGATGCTGATTTGTTACTGCAGAAATCCATGCCATCACTTTTTGGTGCTAATACCTTTTTATATAGGATTTTAGAGTGAAATTTCAGTTTTTTAATGTATGGAAATGGCCAGCCTTCCATAAATTTGTATTGGACAGTCAAGTCATGATTAATTTTTTGCATCTGGTTGACTTATAAATTTTCTCTCCATTAACTTTCAATCCTTCAAGTGTAAATACAGTCCATTAGATTTTAAATTATCATTACATGTACAAATGTGTAATATAACAGGTTCATCCCTGACTTCAAGCCTCATGAAAAAAAATTGCAATTCGAGTTATTTTTTGGAGTCAATAACAAGTCATCGTAAAGTTATTATGTGACAGGAGTTCTAAGCACAGCATGAACCATAGAGTTCAGATTGCAGCAGGATCTTTTGTCATTGTCAGAATGTCAATCAAAATCTGATTTTAAAATTTCCTTAACTTCGTTTGAGATTATCTCCTTGTGGATTCAAGAGTTTTGTATTAAAGGAAGAAAATGTTAGTCTTTGAAAATGATAGTGCTTCCAAATGCAGTACTTGCAGATGGTTCTCCGAGGCATTTATCATGCTAAGCTGTTTATCTACTCTGTATTTCTTTTTCTTTTTTTATGAGAAGAAAATTGAGCAGAACCTGGTCAAAGTCATTAAGATAATGAAGTTACAGGGAGAAAGAGAGAGAAGTAGAATAGCTTACTTATAGGAGGAGCTCAACTTAGAGCAAAACAGAAAATGAAAGGAATTCCATCTGAATGCTACCGCAACTCCACAGAGGGAGGATCATAACTCTGCACCTACCAGATACTGGTCTAAACCAGTCCTTGACCAAGACAATAGCATTATTAATAAGCTCTTGTATCTGGCTGTCAATGTTGGAGAGAACTCTTCTGTTTTTCTCCAACCACAGGCACTAGAAAATGATAATAGATAAGTAATACCGCCTGCCTCCATCCAGCTTGAACTTCAGATTTTGTTCATACAGACCGCCAAGAAAAAAGTGGTTAAAAAATGTTTCAAATTCAAGAGAGATCCAAAGATAACAAAAAGAAAGATCGAAGGACTAATACATCCTTTCTTCCTCAGGTTCTCAGTGATCTGAATTTTGTTGAAAATGGCATGCCAAGAGCTAATCAGAGTTTTAACTGGGAGAGGGCATTTTGAACAACAAGTTGGAAAAGAAGAGATAAGACCCCCTTCATTCAATAACTTGTCGAAATATAGAGCAGAGAAGAGTTCATTTGAACCCCATCTCCACCTTCGCTGCAGCAGGGTCATTGGTGATACATCGTGTAAGAGTCATAAGCTCTTAGAGTTTAATATGTTGTTCTATTGTTTGAGGTTGGAAAAGGCTAATCTGCCTATTTTGAAGATAACCATTGTCAAAGCCTGTGTCAGAGATTCTCTTCCAAAAAACAAAAAAACTGCATCAGAGACTCAGTTTAACTGATTAAGAGCTGCTGGGAATAATTAACATAGGGAGTGTAGAAGCCAATCTACTCTGAATTTCTTAAACACTGTATTAGTTTGTTAAAACAGACTCTTTCAGTCTAAAAAGCCAATATTCTCAAAACCTTGCAATTATCTGAGAATTCTGAGTTAAACCCAAAAAATAAGCAGTGCAGATAATCTTTCAATAATTGTATTAAGTGAAGAAAACATTACTGATCAGATATGCACTCTTCTTTTAGACAAGGCCTATTAATCTCATATTTCTTGTTAAAAGGAAAAATGAAAGGGGTTTTTATCACAATGCATTCCATATACATATTCTTCTTCCAACTGGGGTTTGATTTTCTGAGAGAGATTAGGATGTTCCCTTCACACAGTTCACTGTAACATGCTTCTTTATTTATTTATTTATATTTTTTTTTGTGAACTAGGATCAGAGAAATTCTGGCTGAAGTTGGGATGAGGAAAGGACTTGATCCTAGGTCCTCGGCACGAACCTCCAAAGAGTTTACCAACTGCCCTAGTTGGCACGCTCCACTGTAACATGCAAAAATTAGAATGCCAAAATTGAAATGTTTCCATCTTTACTCCTTTGAAAATCTGGGAGTCACAAGGTCCATAAGTAGGAGAAGAATGAAAAAATATGGTGAAAGGAAGTGCTATCTATCTTTACAATAACAGGTAGGCATTCTCTAATTATTTGAACATCCACCCCTGAAAACAAATGTAACTTATAATGCAGCTATGAAAGTAGAGGGAGGAATGTAGCAGTGGTATTCCAGATTATGGTATTAGAAGGATGGTGATAATGACTGTACATCAAATATAGTGAGTATATTTGATGTATAGTCAAATATACTCACTATATTTGAAGAAGACGAAGACGAAGACGAAGACGAAGACGAAGAAGAGGAAGATGAAGAAGAAGAGGAAGAGGAAGAAGAGGAAGAGGAAGAGGAAGAGGAAGAAAAAGAAGAAGACGAAGACGAAGACGAAGAGGAAGAGGAAGACGAAGAAGAAGACGAAGAAGAAGAAGAAGATGAAGACAAAGAAGAAGAAGACGAAGAAGAAGAGGAAGACGAAGAAGAAAAAGAGGAAGAAGAGGAAGACGAAGAAGGAGAAGGAGAAGAAGGACGAGAAGAAGAAGAAGAAGAAGAAGAAGAAGAAGAAGAAGAAGAAGAGGAAGAAGAAGAAGAAGAAGAAGCAGGAGGAGAAGGAGAAGAAGGAGGAGGAGGAGGAGGAGGAGAAGAAGGACGAGAAGAAGAAGAAGCAGGAGGAGGAGGAGGAGGCAGCCTCTAAGTGGTCTTTTTGGTGAACCAAGCAATGTTTGAACTGAATTTCATTTTTATGGTTTCATCAGGCTTTGGTTTGTCAACATTAGTTTTCTAAACAATTAGCATTTTCAAGATAGTTTAAATTTGCAAATATTAGAGAACCCTGTAAAGAGGTTTTATTGAATAACTAGTGATAACCTCAGAGATCGTTCTCTGCAACATGCACAGCCTCTCTAATATATCTGGCAAGTTCAGGAGAAGCCAATAATCTTGTTTTTGTTACAAGGTATCAAAATTAGTTTATGTTGCAGGGACAATATAACTACAACAATATGAAGGATCTCCTTGGTGATGGAATATTTGCAGTCGATGGTGAGAAATGGTACCACCAAAGAAAAGTAGCCAGTGTTGAATTCTCCAAGACGGTGTTGAGAGATTACAGTAATGCGGTCTTTATCTCCAATGCAACTAAGCTTGCTTCAGTCATTTCAGAGGCTGTAAGATCAAGCAAGATAGTGGATATTCAAGTGAGTGATAGAATCATCGTGTTAGGTCTTTGTTTTATTACCTTATACTGGTCTTTGTTTTATTACATATACTAACTTTATAAGCCACTAGAAGGATAAGTGATTGAAATCCTTCACTTAAAGTAGTCACATAAATGTGGTTGACCTACTTGCAGGACCTATTCATGAAGTCAACAATGGATTCAATCTTCCAGGTGGCTTTTGGAGTGGAAATAGACAGTTTGTGTGGATCTAATGAAGAAGGGAGCAAATTTGCTGAGGCATTTGATGACTCAAGTGCCTTAACCACATGGCGTTATGTTGATATCTCTTGGAAAATTAAGAAGCTCTTAAACATTGGGTCTGAAGCTGCACTAAAAACAAGTGGTTGATGACTTTGTGTACAAAGTGATAGACAACAAGATAAAGCAACATGATTTGGTAAGACTGGTACATAATCCCTCGCTCCTTTCCTTTTCTGTTATCCTTTATTTTTATTTTTGGCCATAATTAACAGTCAAAATGGTACATAATAGAAAAATAAAGAGATATACAAACATCCTCATAATAATAAATAGACAGGAGCAGGCCTTAGAGTGTTGTTATTTCTAATTGAATGTCTGATTCTTTTGCATGAGTGGCATTGCAGTCGAAGAAGGAAGACTTCCTCTCTAGATTTCTAGTTGAGAGTCAGCAGGATCCAGAAAAAATCACACACAAGTACTTGAGAGACATCATCCTGAACTTCATGGTTGCAGGAAAAGATACAACAGCAGTCACTCTTTCATGGCTCTTCTATATGCTCTGCAAGCATCCTTCTGTCGAAGAAAAGATAGTTGAAGAATTGATCCTTGCGACTAAAGAGATTGGAAATGATGCATCCATAGGAGAATTTGCAGCAAGTTTAACTGAAGAAACCATTGACAAGATGCAGTATCTCCATGCAACACTGTCAGAGACTTTAAGGCTGTATCCTGCAGTTCCCCTGGTAAATTTTTACTGCAGAAGTCATTCATGAATGTAATAACATGCAAAATCCAAGATCATGTATTAATCTCATCATAAGTTATCTGACTGACATGCCATCCAGAATCCCAAGATTTGTTTCGCGGATGATACTTTGCCAGATGGGCATGATGTGAAGAAGGGGGATATGGTGGCTTATATGCCTTATGTTATGGGCCGAATGAAATTCATATGGGGCGATGATGCAGAAGACTTTCGGCCAGAGAGGTGGCTTAACAGTGATGGAGTATTCTCTCCTGAAAGCCCATTTAAGTTTACCGCATTCCAGGTAATTTTTGTTATATAATTGTAGAATTCTTAATTGTACACTTTGTTGAGGGGGTCGCAACATAGAGATGGTTCACTTGAGCATCTAATGTCTTTTGGAAAAAAAAATGTTGAACATACATTAATTTTTCTTCATCATGGTATTAAGTCAAACTTTCAGCAAGACAATGACATGGACTTCTTATGGTGGGCATGCAGGCTGGTCCATGTATATGCTTGGGAAAGGAATTAGCTTACCGGCAAATGAAGATCTTCGCCGCATTGCTTTTGAGTTTTTTCAGATTTAAGCTGAGTAATGAGAGACAACCTGTTAACTACAGGACCATGCTAACACTTCAAATTGACAAGGGTCTTCATCTCTATGCATTCCACAGATGAGGCTAGAATTCTGAGTTTTCAGTGCTACATTTACCTGAGCTGGCTTGGTAACTTCATGCCACAAATGTAAAGAACCAGCAATCTGATTCTCCAGTTAACACCATTTCATAATGAATACTAAAAGGAACTCTGTATTCATCAAGAAGGGCATGCTTCTTCTTTTTTTTAATTCTAAAAAGAAAATCTTTATTTTATGCTCTGAAGAATGCCGTTCAAGATTTGTCATGTTAACGGTCAGTCGTAAAATTTTGTTTTCAGACATGCAGTGTACATGGCTAATTTTGAATGAAGAGCATTTGGTGGGTAGTTACAATAAGATGCTTAAATGAAATTAGATCTGATATCTGAGTGTGATCAGGAAAGCAGAAAAAGAATTATTTGATCACGCAAACATGATGGACAAACATGTTCATGTTCCTCTAAGGAAACAAACTCAGACTTGATTATTAGTCTTTTCTTAGTAGAGTGCCTCGGTGGAAAAGACTTTGCCATTGACCTGTACATGATTTCTTCTGGAGTGGAGCTGGGGCTTATTGGAGGGTCATCTGTCTCACTGCTTGGGGGCAAATCTGTAGGAGTAAAGATCGGAGGGCCAAAGAATCTTCATGCAGCAGTCGTGTTGAATGGAGGGAGCCTGCAGGAAATCTACAGAGTTGCTCCTCTCCTGGTTGAGCTTGGGAAATAGAAAAATTCTCAAAAGTTTCTCTTTAAATCAAACCATTTACAGGAAAGTGATGCTTGTTGTTTTGTCTCCTTTCTTTCAGCAAACTGTATCTGAACATCAATTATAGGAGGTGGCACAGCTGCTGCAAGGGCTTTGCAGGTGCTTTGATGTCACTTGACATACCAGGAGAATATGGCATTGGTTCTCTGGTGGCATATTCTACATTCAGTCCTACCATTTCCTCATCGACAACGTAGCGTCATGCCCATCACCAAACACCTTCGGCGAGTGGCTGAAAGTAAAAAGAACATCTTGGTGTGCAGGATTTCTGCTGCTGGTAGGTCTAGGGAGAATCATATGTATGCAGCCTTATTCTCTCATATGTAAAAAGACTGTTTAGAGGTTGTTTTCATGTTTCAAACTTGTAACCTAGGTCACAATGGAGCAACCTTATCTTTGCATCAAAACCTGGCGATGATTTTTTGTTGAGTTCATTATAAAAAATAAGATTCTTAAAAATAAAAATAGGACAAGTTGAGGATGGGGTGGGGATCCTTTTAGCTACCGAACTCCCTCTAGTCTGGATTGAGGGAAAGTCGTATGCCATCTTGTTGGCGTGTGGATTGGGATTTTTTCAGCTGCCAACGTTTGTTGCCAATATGGATGGAAAGAGATGGCTGTATCTTTAATGGCGAGGAGAGTTTGATCACTAGTAATTGGTCTAGTGAATGGGTGGAACCAACTCTTGATAGAAAGAAGGAAGCCTGCGCTGCTTAGAGGTTATGTTTGTGCTCTTAAAGGGGCCTCTTGCAGCTGATTCTTGCATTTGAGATCCTACCTCACTCAGCTTTTGTTACATGGGTTTGGTGCAGTTTGGTCAGATTGCATAGGTCATTATTGAGGTCTTCCTTGCCTAGTCATTGTTGAAAATATTTTGCCTAAAAACTGCCATATTTTTATTTTATAGAAATATTATAAAAAAATAATCTACTAGAATAAAATTAAAATATTGAAAAGAGCTTGTCTGGATTGAGGCGTGTGATATACACTGCCCTAAGAACATGATTTGTCCCCCACATGTAGGTCTACGACAATCTCGTCCCCAAGGTACAACAATCCGGCTCAGCCCGATCCTTCTCTAACGAGCACGATCACTGTGAAGGCTTGACCCGATCGGCTCCTTCATATGCTCAGAAAAGATAAAAAGATAAAAAATAGAAAGTTGAAGAATGAATAAACTCTTTATCTGTGGAAAAAAAACTCTCGGAAGACAGAGTACCGGTGAAAGAGCTAGACTGGATTGTTTTTAAATTAATCTTAGAGGAGTCTATTTATAGAATCTATCCGGAAGGCCGAAGAAACGCGATGGTTCCGAAGATACGTCATATTTAAGAAATACCGTATCTTTTTGGAAACCAACGTTCTTTTTCGAAAAATCACAATTCATCTAAAAAAAGCATCTCACAAAAAAATATTTTAAAGCATTTAAAACAACTAAAGTTTAGGGGATAAAAAAAATATTTTTTTAAATAAAACTCTAACAATCCTCTACAAAAGATTTAAATTTTTTGAAAATCATAAAGTAAAATATATGAGCAACTTATACTATGCAATAGGTAGGGTGTCCCATAGACTTGAACCTCACTTAATATTAATAGTATCTATCTGAAGGAACTATAGTGGATTAGACTTTGAACTAGGTCCTTTGACTCAAACTTCTACTTATCACACACACAGTATGAATCAAATTTATCTTTATACAGTCAATGTCGTTTAAAGGCCTTGCACTTAGTACCTTAATTTTTCATGAAATGGTTATTAGAGTTAGCCCAAACCTCTAGTCACGGCCTATGCGACACTTCTCATATAGGTAAGTTCTCCAAGGATACTTGTGACCTAATACCTTGCAGATTTTCTATCTTAGACTCATTAAGAGTATAACTCAACCTTTCCAAATGTATTTTTGTCACTGAAAAGAGCACTCATCATAGAGATGGAAGAAAATATACTCTGAAAAATATGCTCTGCCATGATCACTCAATCAGCTTCGTTTTTACTACTCAATAAGCAGAAGGGCACGTAAGTCAATACATCACATTGGAAAGAAAACCAGCAAATAGAACAATACCTGTCAAAAATAAATAGTTTCTTAGCCATCAAGACCTCACCAATAGCCAGTGGTAAGACAAGGAGAAGAGATAGAGCAACTCGAAGAAGTTGGATTTTTAGCAACTTGAGAAGTGATATGTAGATTAACTCTCGCATCATACATCTTGTCATATCTACATCGAGCTTGTTTTCCCATCATTTATAAAGGGATTATATGAACCATTGGAGGTACTTGCCCCAACCATGGCTCTTCTCCTAGTTCAAAGAGAGAGGATTGGTCTTGTATCTCCATACGTAGGCATCTAATATTCTTTAGCCTCTTAGACTCCAAGGGGTTTCTATTGAAGATAGAAAAAAAATTGATGGTCTATATCGTCTAGTTGGAAAAACAATGATTAAGAACCTAGATGAGTGATCGGAAATAGGGGTTTTACAAGATAGTGGGTACCACCAAGATTCGCCATCTCGGTATCAGGTTCCGTACTGGTGCCACACTAGCATAGTATCAGAACGGTACGCTACGGAGATTTATTGGCATACTGATACTCGGTACGCTATCTATATCGGGTACCAGTATTGAACCAATATAGTACAATACGCTCTGTACCATCCAGTTTGGGTTGATACGGCGTATCATGGGTACTACAGTAAGTCTCTCCTATCGTTGGTGCAAAGACAAGGATAATGCATTTCGTGGATTTAGAGGACCATGAGTGGGAAATTTCTACTGAGGGAGAGAGGATAGATCAAGGTCTCTCTCTAAAATAAACTAGGGAAGTTGACTTAGAGCAACCTCTGTATTGGCTATATTTCGAAATCAGGTGGTGTTAGGACCATTTGCTAATTTGGGTTATGTGTTGCTGGTAGACTAGAAGGTTAATGGTTCTTATTTTCTATTTATCGTATTGGCAAACAAATGAAGTTAATACTGGTCTTCAAGATAGCAAAAATATTCACCACTGTGGAGATTGTTGTATATATATAACTCATATGCTTGATACACTTAGTGGGCAAGTGATAGACTTGATAAGAAAACAATAAATTTGGGCGACCAAGTGATAAACTTGCAAGCAATTAACCTGGTCGGTGAGTAGTTGATTGCTATAAATATGTGCATTACGAGAATGAGAGATATACATATAAGTGGCAAGGGTGAGAGAGTTTTATTTGGGTTGAGAGAGAGGTGTGCAAGAGTTTTTAAATTCTTGGGGATAAAAACTCAATTTTTAAATTCTTGTATTTGTAATTCTCTCATAGTGAAGAGTAGATTAATTCTCTCCATGGAAGTAGGTAGGGTTTTGCCAAATCACATTAATCTCGTATTACTTTCATCTTAATTTTTCTATTAAACTGCAGTATGCACGGTGTCTTTTTATTGAATCACAAGAGAGTATACCGATTTTTTCTACTATCTTAACATTAATAACATTCCTTTCTCCATCTTTGTTCTTGAAGTAAATCATTTTGGAGACTAGAAGCAATGACCTGTGATCTGCCCGGCCAACACTTACATCATTAAAGATCAGGTTGAATAATTTATGGATGAGTTTTCTAATAGACCATGATCTTCATTACACCTCGATCACCTTGTCGAACAACAAATACGGTATCAAGTCTTATTTTCCCTCAACAATTTGCTTGACAATTTCGCTTAGGTGAAGATAACTTTTTTTTTTTATCAATCCCTGTGCCAACATCAACCCACCCAAAAATCAGAAAATGACATAGCAAAAATCAGGGACATTATTGATAATTATCTGAGGAATAGGACTCAATTTCACTTTGTTCCTGGTGGAGTACTTTTTGATCGATCAAGTGAAGTTTGGTCACTTTTGAGCAAAGTTTTGAGCAAGGAATATTGTTTCTAAGTTGGTGACTGGAGGTTCTCCACCATCTTCAAAGCCGAGGTGGACATCTTTTTTCCTTACCTCTTTCAACTTTTGCTGAAGTAATAACTTGTTTAATACAGCTTCTTCTCAGCCAACCACTGACATTTCTTCCATAAGCAAAAGCCAACACCTCCCAAAGTGGAATTCAGCAAGAAAGAAGGTCAAAGAAGAGACATGGTAAATATTTTTCGACCTTTGATTTATTTTTAGGACAATTCTTGATTCAATTTTAGTTTGCAAAGGTTACTACTGCTTTGCCTGGGTTGCTGTCAAAAGATATATCAACCATCCTTTGTAGCTCGACCGTTGGCACCCTCATTCGATCCCAAGCAAAGGGAAAGGGAAAGGTTTCCGCTTTAGATAAGGATGAAATGATGATGAGGACGGCATTGCCTTAATCCAACACAAGCACCACTCAAACACAACCTCCAAATATCTTTCCACCTCCTCCAATGGAGATAAATAAACTCTACTAAACAGCAGAGCCTCAAATTCACGATGAAGTTTAGGTATATTTTACTTGAAATTATTGTCATGAATAATTTGAATTTATTCATGCTCGATCTGATCCTTCTGTGTCCATGCCAGAAGCTCAATCAAGTAAGCAAATTTTCTGAGCCAGTGATCTATAAGATTATCAAGAATGAGTCTAAGAGGCAAAGACTTTGCGCGCCAAAGCCTCCGAAGCCAACTCCGATTCCAATAGATGATGATAGTTTGGCTTCCATGGCTTCTAAGCTTGGAAAAACTATCAACTCCCCATCCTAGATATACTTCCTTTTTGTTTATGAGAGAAACAAGAGCATCAACAACAAATTGTAGGGTGCAGCAACGTATATCATCAAACATCAAGTTAGATCAATCATGAACCCCATTATCAAGCCATATATCCTACTTCTCATTTGCATTGTGCTACTTCATTCTGGCATGGATGTGCTCAGCATTATCTTGTTTCAGCATAGGTTACATGAGATGAATATTAATAAAAACGATACCAATGTACCAAAAAAAAAGCATTGTAGGAAAGAAAAATATTATAGAAAACTTTTCCTACCTCAATCTTATGAAGGGGTAATCATGTATGTTTATAGTTGAGAATGTACAAGAGATTACAACTAGGATGATACAATGATAGAAAGAAATCACAAATAAATTTCTAAAATCAATCCTAAATTTATGCTATTCAAAATTCAAAATTCAAAATACAAAATTCAAAATTTCAAACTCCTTAAATCATGGATCTTTGATATGTGACTTGATATGGAGCTGAAATGAAGATACTGCTAACACCCTTTGCAAGTTAAGATAGGTACCGTCGAGAGCTTGTAGTGCAACTGTTGAAAGTATCAAGAGGCGAGTTTTTTGGTGAATATATCAACGAGTTGGTCGTTGGGGGACATGAATCGAACATGAAGCTGATGACGATCCACTCGCTCTCGAACATAATAAAAATCAATTTCAACATGCTTGGCTCGTGCATCAAATACGAGATTGGCCGTGAGATATATGATAGATTATTGCACCAAAGTATAAAGCTTAAAAAAAGTGAGATCTAATATCTATAGTAAAGATTGAATCCAAATTAGTTTAATAGGAGCATTGACGAGCCATTTGTATTCAGATTCGGTACTTGAACACGCCACAATGCGTTGCTTTTTAACACTCCAAGATATGAAATTAGGACCAAGAAAAATATTGAAGCTACTTATAGAATGCCGATCATCAGGATCACCGGCCCAATTGGCGTCAGAATAGGCATGAGGAGAAGAGGAGCCTTTGGTTAGGTAAAGACCATAGTCAATAATATGTATCAACTATTCATAAATCGACGGTGCGTGGAAGTGGGCCTATTCATGAATCGACGTACTTGGTTGACTACAAAGGCAATATCATGACACGTAAGAGTAAGATACTGAAGCACACCCACCACACTTCGATATTGAGCCAGATCAGAAAGTGGCAAACCATCAGAATGAGAAAGTTGGGATCCAATAGATATAGGTATTGAGATAGGCTCAGAACCATCCCTATTAGTTTTGAGAAGAAATCAGAAATATACTTTAATTAGTCAAATGAAGTTCAGAAGTAATAGACTTAGCCTCAATGCCCAAAAAGTAGTAAAGAGAGCCTAGATTTTTTTATGGTGAATTTAGTTTGTAAAAAAGCAATAAGAACATCCAATGAAACAGTAAGAGTGTCAGTAGAAATAATATCAACATAAACCATAAGTGCCACATATTCTTTGGTGCACTTGATAAAAAATGAAACATAAGCCTTAGACCCATTAAAGCCTAGAGTATGTAAGTGAGAGTCAATCATTGAAACCAAGTATGTGGCACCTATTTAAGACCATAAAGAGAATGTTGTAGCTTGCAAACATAAGTAGGATGGTTCGGATTAGTGAAACTAGGAGGTTATTTTAATATAAACATCGTCAGCAAAATGTCCATGAAGAAATACATTTTTAATATCCAATTGCCCAATAGACCAATATTTGAAAACTGCAAAAGAAAGAACAATGCAAACTGTGACAGACTTGATAACTGGGTTGAATGTCTCATCAATCAACACCCTCTTGTTGATTGAAGCTCTTAGCATAGCAAGACAGTGTACTCATCTGCCATCACTTCATGCCATTGAGGATCACGTTGACTTTGAGTGAAGCAAGTAGACTCGACAGGGATAGTGGGAGTCACAAATGCCCAAAAATATTTTGTGCTAAAGTGACATGGCATGAGCTTGTCATCCTTGGAGCATGTGACCATATGATAATCACCAATATAAGAAGAAGTCACTAATTCAAGAGTGATAGGTTCAGCAGTGGCTATGGCATGTTGGTCACATGTCGTGGTTGGGTCATTATCATATGTTTGTAAAGAATTAGGTTGAGTTTGAGGATTTGGGGCTAGAGATACGAGTGGATTATTTTGACTAATCATTGGGCTCGAATGCAAGCCATAGTAAAGAAGAGACAATAGGAAAGCTATTGGTTGGCCCGAAAGCATCACTAGAAGAGTTCTATGCATAAGAAAATATTGTGTCATCAAAGATAACATCACGAGATATGAAAATGTGCCTTAGAAAAAGGATGATAGCATCGATACCTATGAAAACATGTAGGATAACCAGGAAATACACATGGAAGAGAACGAAAGTCTAATTTATTTTTATTATAGGAACAAAGATAAGAAAAACATAAGAAGCTAAAAACATGAAGAAAATTATAATCCAGCTTTTTATTAAACATTTTTTCTCAAGCGAAGAAAAATGGAAAGCATGTGTGGATAAACGATTAATGAAAAATTAGTCACTGCAAAAGCCAAATCTCAAAATTGAGAAGGAAGATTAGATTGGGCAAGGAGAGCAAAGCCTACTTCTACAATATTACGATGTTTGCACTCCGCAGCTCCATTTTGTTGGGAAGCATGAGGGTATGAGAAATGATGACCAATTCCATGATCATATAATTCTTGTTAAAATGACTGCTATTGAAACTTATGAGCATAATCAGTTCGGAAAAATTTAATTTTGCATTGTAAGCAACGTGCAACCGAAAACTAGAAAGATATGATAAATATCAGAATAATTTTTCAATGGATAATACCAAGAGAAACAACTACAATCATCTAAAAAATATATTTAGTACCGAAACTCAAAATATGATATAACATAAGAATGCCTCCATATATCCGTATACATAAGTTCATAAGGAGAAGAAGATCTAGAATGAGAGTGTGAAAAGAATAAAGAGTGACTCTTACTTAATTGACATGCAGAGCAAATTGAAACTTTATTATTATTATAAAAATTCAGACATAAATTATTAAGAATTCTAGAATAAGAGGTATAAAAGCATGGCCAAGACGTTGATGCCAAATAAATTGAAAAATACTAACTGAAACAGCATATGCAACATAGCCTTCTTGGTGATACTCCCAAGTGAGAAACAATAAACTCCATCCTTAAGCATGCCCTTGAGGAGGGTTTGAGCAGAGGTGAGGTCCTTCACACAAAAATAGTTAGGATGAAACTCAAAATAACAAAATTGTCATGTGTGAATTAAGATATAGATAATTTTTTTAGTGATTTGAGGGACATGTAAAATATTAATAAGTTAGAAAAAAATGAGTAGAAGTGTGCAAAAGAGAGTGACCGATGATTTTAATAGCTGAACCTGAACCATCTCCTATATTAACCTAGTCATGACCATTGTAGTTGGAGCTAAAATAGAGATTCGACAAATTTGGAGTTATGTGATGAGTGGCACATGTATCTGTGTACCATGTTGGATCATTCACGACAGCAACATTTGTTTGTGCAGAACAACTTTTGCTTAATAGGACTGACCAAAATGATGATAACACTTTAAGGTCATGTGCCTATATTTGAGGTGGACTAGACAACGTATCTTATTTTGAATTCAACCATTAGTAGCATTTGGAAATCTTAAGACATGATCCTTCTGATAGTAAGGTCCCTATGGAGAAAATGTAGATGCTCCATCATTAGATAAATTATACGCTGGCTACTGGAGACACTATGGCTGATCTCGTTGGCTGTCTTTTTGCATATAATTTGCAGTGGGTGGAATTCCACCTATAACTAGAGTTCTGAAAGTTTGGAGTCTAAGAATAGCATGTAGTTGTTCAAAACTAGCGACAATCCTCGTGGCAAGAACTGTAAAGACTAGATATTAGTACTCTGGACAAAGGCCAAGCAAGATTTGATGGCATAAATCGGCGCGCAATAGCGGTCTATTAATGGTGGCCAAGTTGTCTAATATCTTCTTTGCCTCTTACAAATAATCCTTCATAAAGAGCAAGGCCTTGTATGGAAATCCGTCATAAGAGTACTATAACATGCTTCATTATGGATGGCATAAAGCCATTTAAGAACAAGCCAAACATCTCATGCATGTAGCAACCCACCGACATAAACCATCATTGCATTGAATATATTATTGAAAAGCCATGCCAGAGTGTTTTGATCATGGAGAGGCCATGACTTATAAGGCAGATTAGAGATTGGCTTCTTTATTCTTCCATCATCTGAAATTGTGATAATTGTTGGAGATGAAAGCAAGGTCGTGCCATCTACAATATTTCATAGTTGGTTGGTTGTTAAGAAAGATTGAATATGTACCTTCCAGGTAATAAATTATTCCAATTAAGTTGAACAGTAATCGAAGATGGAGTGATAGGTATAGGCATGGAGTTGAAGAAAGATGCCATTGAGATAGGTAAGGAAAGACTTTGGTATCATATAGAAAAGAACAATATTGTGGAAAACTTTTTCTACCTTAATCTTATGAGGTGGCAATCATATATATATATATATATATAGAGAGAGAGAGAGAGAGAGAGTTTAGAATGTATTAAAGATTACAACTAGAATGATATAAAACTAGAAAAATAACAAATAAATTCCTAAAACCAATTCTAAATTTATGCTATTCAAAAATTCAAAATTTAGAATTCAAAATTCAAAATTCCAAACTCCTTAAATCATAGATCCTTGATATGTGGCTTGATATAGGTATGAGATAAAGAAACTGCCAACAATCATAATACACTCTTTATGGCCTCAACTTCTGATATTTTTATTTGCAAATCTTCCTATTACAAATAAATACCTTTCCAAATCTCCAACTTTATGCACTAATAAACAAAAATTCTGTCCCAAATATGGAGTTGTGAGTACCAGATAGGTGACAATCCATCTAAACTTAAAGATGGTGGATTCTTAAGCAATTAACTAATGGGATTGCACTGCAATATCCATTACGTTTTGTAAGACCAATTCATCTGGATTTAACAAACGTGAATTGCAGGGATGACGTTGTTAAGCGGTTTCCAGAGGAGATTGTGCTGCAATATCCACAATGTTTGGATGGACCTAAATGGTGTTATTGCATTATAGTCCTTATCTGCTTTATAAAAATTTTACACCTCCCAAGCTTTTTAAATGTGTCCAAACTTAGTAGGTCATGAAATTTTTAATAAAGTAACTTATTTCCTTGCACAAAGAGAATACTGCCGTTACCTATATTCCTGCCATCAAACCATACTATTATAGCCCAGCAAAAAAAGCCATCAAGGTTGTAGCACGGTTGGAAAGGAGCTAAGATTTCAGCGAAGTGGCCTAGGTTCGAAACGCGCGGACGTCGATTAAATGTGAAAACCGAATGCCCCCCACCTAATCTACCTGATGGAGTCGTCATCTAGTATGCCGGTACCAAGGTAACGCTAAGGTAATGTACTCATATGTGAGATAACCCATGAGTCGAAGAGAGTATGAGTATCCGCATCGAATATTTTTTGATGGAAAGGAGGCGAATGGGAGTTGCTACGGGTTTCACCTCTCAGCCCTGCACCGCACCCACCCCACCCCCTCTTCTTTTGCCAAAGCAAAAATAAATAAATAAATAAATAAATAAAAACATATTATTTGAGAGAATTAATCATCACATTAATCCCTAGAGTCAAAAAAAGTTAAGACATTTTAAGGTCAAAATAATATGCACCATCCCAGACGGAATCCACCAAGCGGACATTCGGGGCGCCCACGTCAACCCTCTCCACGTGTCGCCTCTCAGGAGAATCGGTTCCCACCAAGTCACGTCTAATTATTAGATGGACGAAGTCCAGTGGACCAGCCAATAGTCACCCGCCACGTTACTCCTTATATTTTAACCAATCAAATGATAGGGGCCAGTTATCCGCCGTACATCTGGATCCCCTGGACCTGGTCCATGCAATAATTTCTCCGCCAACCCACGCTTCCAGCTACCACCGGACGCGTATACCCTCCGGGTGGGGCCCGCAGCCCCGCTCCCGCCCACCCTTCCATCGGTTCCGCTTCCAACCCAATCACGTGATGGACAGGTGGTGGCTCCCGCCAGTGGGGACCACCGTCCCTAAACCCAATCAGGAGCTCTCGAAAGGGTGCGAAAAGATAATATGTACTCACGTGCGCTGGTGCGTCCCACTCTGACCAAAAGCTTAGGATAATAAGTGGGGCAACAAGAAAAATTTCGTCCATGGGCCATGGCCGCTCTACTGAACTAAATACAACTACGTTTTTTTTTTCTTCCTAAATTAGAAACAAAGAACAAGGGATGAGAAAAACCTAGTCTTCTGGGCTGGATTCCGATAGCGGCTCGTCGTCCTCTTCTTCTTCCTCCGGCTCCTGCCGTTGTTGTTCTTCCGCTTCTTGGCCGTGCTGGCTCTCCACCGACTCTCCCATGAGCTGTAACTCCTGCGTCTTCCCCGCCTTCCCGGCGGCGGAGGCCCCATCCTCGCCCTTCTTGCCATCAACGGCCGCCGAGCCGTCCGCCGCCGGCAGCGGCTGTGCAAGATTCAACCCAGCCATGCTGCCGGGGAACACCGCTGGAACTGGCCTGGCACCTGCGAGGTTGATGATCTGCGGCGATGGGAACGTCCATATCTGCGGCTGCTGGCTCGACGGCCCTGCCGGGATTGCCGACGAGGGCGGGAGCATCCAGAGAGCTCCAGGAGGTATTACGCTCGCGCCAACGGTGTTCCCCATCGCCCACATCGGTACCAGCCCAGCCGGCGCCGCCCCCACCGCCGCGATGGGGGCCATCCCCGTCGATATGGAAATGGCGCCGCCGCCCTGGAGCAGCGGGTCTGCAGCTGAGATAGGGTAGTACGGAACTGCTGCGCCGCCGCCGC
>JAOXJJ010000438.1:7624694-7658548 GCA_025769935.1 Phoenix roebelenii
GGAAATGGCGCCGCCGCCCTGGAGCAGCGGGTCTGCAGCTGAGATAGGGTAGTACGGAACTGCTGCGCCGCCGCCGCCGCCGCCGCTGTTGGCGGCCGCCCGCGTGGGTTGTAGCTTTTTCCTCCGCTTCGAGGCGGACTCTTCCCCTCCAGCGCCGTCCGCGGTGGAGGTAGAGCACCTGGAGGCGGAGGCGGCCTCGGTGGGGATTTTGAGGGTACCGTCGACGGTGGTGGCGATGGCGGGGACGGTGCCGGTCCCGGTGGCGGCGATGATGGCGGGCTCGGCGTGCTGGAGGAGCCACCGGATGGTCTCCCCATCCGACTTGTGCCCGAGCTCCCGGGTTAGTTGAAAGATCCTCGCAGCGCAAGCGGCCGGCATGCGGATCCTCCGCCCGCGGCCCTCCACCTTGGTGTGCCGGTCCTTGCTCCGCCCGCCCGGCCGCCTGAGGAACGGTAGCGCCCCCATGAACTCCATCGGCTCCGGCTTAGGGACGATCAGCCGGTGGTGAGTCGGCCTCGCCGCGCCTCCGCCGCCATCTCCGCCCATTCGAAGACCAGTCCTCTGGCTGTCCTCGTCCTCCTCCTCCTCCTCTTGCTTCTGCGCATCCATCCCCTTTCCCCAATATCTAAAGCTAGGCGGCTCTCCGCGCGTCCTTCGCTTTCCGTCTCTTCCAAGAACCAAGAAACGCGCAGCCTATTTGCTTTCCCTCCTCATCTCCATTTCTAGAACACGCAATTAGAAAGCAAAACCCTGAAACTCCAACCCAGGGCTTCCTTTTATTTATCCTCTTATCTCTCTCCTCATCTGACCCACCACCCCCAACTTATTCTCGCTCGCCAAACCGCCCGATCCAGCCGGGCCCCACGGGATCCAACGGTCCAAATAATTTCTCGTATCAGGAGATGGGCGGCATCGATGTTGCAATTTAATTTAATTTAATTATTCATAAACATCGAGCGTATCTCCTCCGTCCGTTGGGTCATCCCCTCTCTGTGACTCATCATCACCGTCCCTATCGGACCGTACCTCTTCTACCCGTCCGTCAGGTGCGGTTCGCATCCCTCCATCCTTTCTCCTATTTCATCGGCTCCAACTCCGCGTGGGCCCGTTATATTACGTGCCTCGATGTCCTCAGGTGTATACGTGTCGCGTTCTCTGTGGATAGTTTCTTTTTACCGCAGAGCTTGGGCAACAGAGGATCCGGTTCCGTTTTTTGTGTATACTGATCGGACGGCCGATGCGTGCGGACCCGACAGGCTGGAGCCAACCAAAGGTGGGACCACGGAGTTACTCAGATCTACAGATTCTACACGTATCTCTTGTTTTTTCGGTGGGCCAAGTGATGACGTGTCACGTTGGCCGAGGATCAAACTTTGTTTAGCTGACATGACGCGGTCCATACACGCCGTTTAAACTTTTAGACGTACACGCCGTTTAAACTTTTAGACGTACACGCCGTTTTTCTGAAGAGCTGCACCCCCTCGAGCCCGTCTCTTTCCGAAAAAGTTTCCGCTATGCTCCGGCAGCATCCACACGATATTTTTCATTTCTTTAAGATCAATTTTTATGGATCTATCTTAAACGGAGGCACGAAAAGAGCGCAATTTTTGTTATACGGGACCTATATGCTAGAATGGTGGATGCATATGGTTGTCAGCTATTTAATATCTCGATTTTCATTGTGGAGCTGAGAGCTGCTTAGGCAGGTTTTCATCATGCCCAGCATTATTTACGAGCTAGCTCTATTATTTCGAAGAGTGACTCGGTCATGATCATCAGTTGGATCTGAGAAGACCCGAGGGGTAACGATCGCGATCATCCATTGCTCCGAAATATCTGGGCAAGCATATTTTCCAAGAAGCTAATGGGGCTACGGATTGGGTAGCTGCTTATGTGGTCGGTTAGTTTAGTAGTACCTTATAGATTGGAGATAGAGAATTGTTTTGGGCACTCAGAGATATTTTATTTTTTGTTTTTTTTTGGACCAAAAGAAGAAAAAGGAGAAGAATAGAAAAGAAAAAAGCACGAACGGGAGGGTAATAACGGTGGTGATGGTGAGTGCGACCGCTTTGGTATCGACGGTGCCTGCCGAGAAGCTTCTTCGCATCTGCGCCGTACGATCGACGGTGCGATCTTCGATGTGGGGGAAGATGGTGGTGGAGATCCATTGATTGGATAGTGGGGATTGGTGCAACTCTTGTCGGGGAGGTGATTCAATCTGCTTTGGACGAAATTAGATCACAACAAATAGGACGGGTCTCTCGAGATGCAGCTGGAAAACGACCCGATAAGAATTTACTGTACCCAGCCCACATGACATCATGGGTAGAGATGGGTCTCAGTATACATATAAATTTATGTTTTGAAATGGGGAATAAATTATAAATTGTGGCTAAGTTGACCCAAACCAACCCCATTGTATGCTTCAAGCACGCATGAGCTCACACATGCTTAGCTGTAGGGATGGCACATAGTTTGAATTTGATTTGGGTTAGTGGCTAACTAACATATAACTTGCGCAATGCATGGTACACGGTTTGCTTAATTCTACGGTTCGGATCATTTGATCAAGTATCCCATATGGATATACCATTTTATTCTTAATCTTTTGTCTAATCAAGACGAAAAATTAGCTGGGAATCGCATTCAATTCTTAATCCTTTATTTAATCTAGACAAAAATTTAGTCAGGGCTTACTAACCGATATTTCATGTACAAGTTCTCTTGAAGTGAAACTTCGATGCTAGAAATTGCTTTCTTATGACACAATCACTGTGTAATATGTTGGGTTCTTTACTAGAGAACGGAAATGCTCAGATCTTTTTCTTCACTTAACTGCCTAGGAATTGCTTCAACACTAAGGAATTGCTCTTTTCTCACTCCCAACTCTTATAAAAATCCCTAAGCTAATGTATGATACACCATTAGATCACATTCTAGTTAATCCCAAAAAAACTGACGTCTATTTTTACTCATCCACATAAAAAAAAGGTAATACAGATATTAAGGACAAAAGAGACAATAGAATTATTTTTTAAAAGATTTTTTGGAGGACATACCACAATAGTATTTTATCCATCATTATGATATTCATATGGTGAATGAAAAACTTTGTACAAATTAAGCCTCCATTTTAGATGGAATGATTTGAATTTCATATACACATAAAATGCAAGAGTAATATACTTCTTGCCATTAATGATCATTAAACATCATTTGGATTTGAATACTTACATGCCACTTTCGGTTACCCTGTCCCATTATCAATACATACATCCACATATGGATAGCATAGTTGGGCTTCTACATATGGTAGGATGCCTCCTATTACAAATTTGATCAGAGTTGACAACCACCATCCTTGCTCGAATTGATGACTTCAAGTCAAAAGGTGAACCATCTTTTGCTGTTGCAAATCCGATTGGTGGTTCTCCTTTTTCTCAGCCTGTAGGTAAAGCAGCTTCAACATTCTCCAAGGACAAAGGTATTCTTTGAGACTTCTATGATGCTATTAAGAAATATAAAAAGTTTTATAAGATTAAATATGTTGGATCTCTAGGGCATGTTAATAAGGTTCGGAGACGAAAAGTCAAGCTTTATTTGAGGGTAGACTTTGAGGCAAAATATGTGGCTAGGAAGAAATAGTTGGAGCAACTTATAGATTGGTTGGCCTGTGGCAAGTTGTTCTATGCATGGTTGGCTACATGCCAACCTCTAAGGCCAATGACTATATTTGGGATTATGGATTTGGTAGCTCTCATCGAATCCACTATGAATGGTTCAATCACCTTGATTGAATATTATTGCCGGTATTGAAATTGTGAATTTTTCAGAGGGCAATACCTTTGTAACTTTTGGCTATAAGGGTGAGTTCTTGATAATTCGATTAAAATCATTTCTTCACTAACTTAACCCTTTTATTTTATTTTAAAGCTCTTGTGGAGGCCATCCTAGTTTATCCTACTTAGTCTAAGGCTAAACCATCAACCTCCAAATAGAAGAAGGCCATGGTTATCAAACCTAGGCCAACCACACCATTGGACCCTTGTAGCAAATGGAGATGAACCTATAGCTCAAGTGAGAAAGCACCCTCTAACCCTCTAGTAATCTAGGAGGACAGTGAGGGGTTAGATAAAGGGTCCTCTCATCTAAAGTCAGTAACTTGACCAACATTGCCACCTCTCTATCAACCAAACTTCATCAAGAACTCTCTTGACTCCAAGAGCGAACTGTAGAGCCTCCCGAAGATTTAGTCCACTCTCCCAACCAGGCAATGCAAGTTGGGTCACTATAGCAGTTTTACCCAGAGCCCCAATCACCTTTTCAAGGTCTGGAAGCTATCAACAAAGCTGGCTAGGCTAATACAGAACCCTCGCCAATTTTCATTCCTCCTCAGATCCTATTACAGAGTCTACCTTTAAGTTTTTGTTCTCAGGCTTTTCGACCAATAGCCCAGAAGTTTAAGTAAGTAATCAACTATATCTCCCTTTTACTTATGGTCCTAATTTCTAATAGGTCAAATCATGTGTGTAGATAAGCAGAGGCCACAGTCGCTCCATCCTAAGCTCGTCGATCCTTATGAAGGCTTGGTTAGCTATACATTTGGCTAGGGCCATCCTCGGTCAGCATTGTTGTCCTACCTAGTACTTCAGCCAAAGTTTTGAAAGCCAGGAGGGCAATGCAAAGGCTTTTACTTATGGTCTTAATTTCTAATAGGTCAATTCATGCTTGCAGATAAGTAGAGGCCACGGTCGCTCGATCCTAAGCTCGTCGATCCTTATGAAGGCTTGATTAGCTATACATTTGGCTAGGGTCATCCTCAGTCAGCATTGTTGTCCTACCTAGTACTTCAGCCAAAGTTTTGAAAGCCAGGAGGGCAATTCAAAGGCTCTACAATCTCGATCTCGATGACCTAGCTATCCCTCGAAGAGTGACCATATCTAGAGTGCCACTAACACTCTATTGCATGCCATTGATCTCTTAGTTGGTCAAGCAACAAACTTGACTAACCAGAGGGATAGGATTTCTTACTTCATCCGGACCCATCACCACTAGCTTCATTGACCAATGAAGTTGAGCAAGAGACCTCACAAATGGAGGAGCTTAAGGTCAAAGTAGTTATTCTTGAAGACGAGCTCAAATCAATTATAAATACCTACAATAACCTCTAGGATGACATTCGATCAATAGAGCATCCAATTAGTACTTTAGAAGCCCAGCTGATTAAAGCTCTTGTAAGTTGAAGGCTCTAGAGATGATTCAATCCGAGTAGGAAAGGAACAATATGGAGAAGTTCAAGACTCTGGATGAAGCACGTGCTTGGCTTCGCAACTATGCTTTCCTACTTCCTGAACTTCTTTTTAGAATGGCCAAGATTAATGAGAAGGCCAAGCAATTATAATGTGAATGGGCGCAAATCAAGAATATAGAATATAGCTAGGAACTATAAACTCCCTCATCCTATAAACTCTAGCTTTCATATTAAATCAAGGTATTGGCCTTTTAACTGAAAACAATATATATATGATAAATGAATCCCTTTTTTTAAGGCCAATTACTATTAGTGTATTGTTTGTTCGTAATCTCATTTCTAGACTAAACCGATAGCTCTCCATTCTAGTCCTCCGATGGACATTTGCATGGTATATTTTATTTATAGTTGGCATGAGGATTCTTGATGAATAACTGAGTTCGAAACCAAATAAAGTTTTTTCCAAAAGATACCAATACCATGCTACTTCTTGGCATATGAGTTTAACACGCATCATGACTGGAGAAACAATGGCGATATCCAATAACATGGATTTTCTCTAGCCCTCATGATGGCGGTAAACTGTATTGTAAGGCAATAGAAGCATTACCACTCATTCATTACCAATAAAGGATGAACAACTCTAATCATAGAGACTTATGTCGGTGTGATTACATCGATATTTCTTCATGTAGCCATCTATAAATCAAGATGGCCAAACCTTTCCTTAGGTTCGATTGTCAACCTAATATCGATTAAGCAATTGGTGACTACCGATTCAGTCTATCTTGATCTTGCATTCACTTGTAGGATACCTTCCTCCTTGCCTCGGTCTGTAAACCCCTATAGGTTCTCTAGGGTAGTCTTCAATCTTATTCATCTTGTAGGTCATATATTGGAAGTTAGGTTTCTCTAGGATTTCGAAACTCTTATATTGAAAAATTGAGAGGCCAATTTGCCCACCGCAAGAGTATGATTAGTCGGGTTCACCACAATATACATCAGAGCATGTTGTGGCATGTAATATTAGCTCTCGATAACTGACACAATTCTTTCGACCAACTCTATCGTCAAAGCTAAGGACATCTTGTGTTGTTTCACAAGTGACCTCGATACAATGGCCACTTGATTAGTAATGCTTCTAGTATATTGCGTTGGCTCTCGTTCTTATTGAACTTGAACTATATAACCATATCTTTTAAAGCACTAGCTAGTGGATGGATTAATTTTGCCTGAGGAACATGGCTTTTGAAACCGTGCTCTCAAGGAGTAGTCTGATCACCAAGAGTTTTAATTCCCTATATGGCTGGAGAAGCTTGCCTAGTTGGCCTAGCCTGCGAACTCTAAATTTTTCGACATGGTAAAGTGGACACCCTGTTAGTCTTGATGATCAAGCATCATTTCTTTTTTAGGTGGCATCTTAATAACTCCTCGTACACCTCACTAGGCATGCTAGAAAAGATGTGTTGGTGTTGGATTCTCTATAGGGTGGAATGTCGCATGAGTCCCTAGCCAGATCATGCAAGTCCATGGACATGCCACCATGTCAAAATCTAGAAAGAAAAGAGGATAAAAGGACTGATGGCATGTTTACAGATCTACACTAATAGTTACAGATAAACTAGGATAAAGCAAGATAAATAAAGCAACGTACTTAAAGGTAATTGCAAAAACAAGGATAAAGAAAAAAATAAAGGCAAACGATAGGTGTTTGATTGATTGAGGGTTGTCTTTCAAAGTTACATCCTATTATTTATACATCATCTCATAAATGATCTAGTAACTATCTATTCTAAATGGTGACACCTGCTCATACCTGACCTCCACTCCTCTAATAGTTTTAATGATTGACGCTAACTATTTTTGACTCTCGACATTTCAATAACTATCATGCCTCGTATTATATCATGATTTCTTTTGTTGGGATAATGAGAATGATCTCCAATGAGTCACTGTATCTAATCGACTTCAAGATCTATATCAATCGTCTTCGCTCTGTTTGTCTTCAATACCTATTCAGCCTACCACATGAGGATCTTTGAGCATTTGAATAATTAGCCTCTATATCTCATAGAATCTCCATGCATAACTAGGATGATAATGTCCCTTAGTACAAAATTTCAATGCGCATGATATTCGAGTGGGGCATAGCTTCTCCTTTAAACATGGTTGCCCCCTAGCCTTTTTAATTACAAGACCACCACATTGTCGCCCATCTACAAAGGGATGACTGATGTCCTTAATTGAGGTTTTCACCCTCAGTCCGACATTATCTTTTGTACATGATTTTGTTATCTCAATTAAAACATTCTATGAACATCATACAATTTTCAATCATATTTTCTCGAATAGCCGAGACTAAGTTGTCAGTTGTCAAGATATCAACATTCGACTCCATAGACTGATAGGCCGATCACCTTTAGTTTTTCTATCGGTTGGGATGACCATAGTCTGCATCACAATATGCTATGATCGAGAACTAATCTTTAACAAAAAAATCAAGCTTCTTCACTTGTTCTGTTATTATATTTAGAGCTACTTTATTTTGCTCTACCAATGACATTAACATGGCAACTGCTTGGCATGAGAACATCTTCAATAAGTTACACCTATGTTCCTCCGGATAAGACTGAAGTTATATGACTATTTCTTGAAGAAGATCTATTATTAGATGAGTCAACATCATCTAGGTAGCATTTGTAGCCTCCTAAGCAATATTGCAGTAACTATACCATGTCCCACTAGACACCATAAAACTTGTTTGCCCTTTCTTTGTCCTATCCAAGTATGCTTAAGGACTCGTTTGTGAGCGAAAAGGGTGATAAGAAAAATGGTAAGAGGTAGATAGATGTGTGGGTGTGCCATCGACGTTAGAGCGGTTGGAAAAATGGTGATTGGAGGGAAGACGTAAGAATAGCATGGGTTTAAAAATCTTGATTTTCGAGAACTTTTCCTACTGTCACACCATCGTTCGAAAAAGATGAATAGAGATAGGGACATAGCTTGGGCTAGGTAGAAGAGATCTAAATTAATATTACTCGATCCTCTGACTAAGGTCGGGATGCTCCGTGTGTCGACAGTGCATTCCCAGATCCCTCGACCTCGGAAAGCGTCGCAGATCGATCGTGCGTTTTCAGACCCCTCGACCTTGCGCACGATCCCTCGATTAAGGTCGGGATGCCCCGTGTGTCGACAGTGCGTTCCCAGATCCCTCGACATCGGAAAGTGCCGCCAGGTTGACAGCGAGCCCAAGCTCCCTCGATCTCGTGCTCGATTGCTCGACTAAGGTCGAGATGCCCCGTTGAGTCGACAGTGAGCCCAAGCTCCCTCGACCTCGGAAAGACATACGGGGTAGTACCTACGCGGCCCCCCGTAGCGCCCGACAACGACAACAGGGTAGTACCTACGCGGCCTCCCGTGGCATCCGACAAAGACAACGGGGTAGTACCTACGCGGACCCCCGAGGCATTCAACGACATTCGACGATATTTCGACGACATTCGACGCCTTCTACGACAACACGCCCCGATTTGAGTGGGGGCACCCTACTGAGTCAACCACAACCCAAAGAAGGCCGCTGAGTCGACCTGAAGCACTTCAACTGCATGAGAGGTACACCCTACTTAGCATGTATATCTCCATAGATATTTGGCTATATTACAGGATGATCGACGACTGGACTGTTTCCTTCGTCCGAGCCAAAAAGGAGCTCGAACTTGGAAGTCGGGGGTAGTGTTAGGGGAAAAAATGGACCATCCCACAAGTACAATTAAAGCATCCAAATCCGACAGCAAGGCCAAGCTCATGCAGGCCGAGCTCATGCAGGCTGCCGAGCTCATCCAGGTCGAGCTCATGCAGGCTGCTGAGCTCAGAAGGTTGTCGAGGTCAGAATGCCGAGCTCAAAAGGCTGCCGAGCTCAGCAGGCTGCCGAGCATAGAAGGTCGAGCTCAGCAGGCTGCCGAGCTCAGAAGTCCGAGCATAGAAGGCAGTCGAGCTCAGAAAGCTGCCGAGCTCAAAAGGACGAGACTAGAAGATCGAGCTCAGAAGGCCGAGCATAGAAGGTCAAGCACAGAAGACTGTCCGGCTTAGAAGGCTGCCGAGCTCAGAAGGCCGAGCACAGAAGGTTGCCGAGCTCAGAAGGCCGAGCACAGAAGGCTAATCACAGAAGGCCGAGCTGACCTCAGAAGGCCGACCTCATTGTCCACATGCTGCGGCCATGCCCTGCAGCAGCCTCACCGCACCATGCTTTACTTGCCGGCTACGCCACGACATATCAACCAGGGACCAAACCCTGCTACGACTGTCAACGCCTCACCATTCCCAAGAATGGATTGCACTGCGTGCCATAAGCAAGCTCTGGCTGCACGCCATCTCCTCCCATGATGGGAACGAGCCATCCATGGCAACTCATTACTTCCACGCCCACGTTGAATCATGACGGTAACCCATTAATTCACCCAGTCACATCACAGGTAACCCTGGCACTCCCCTATAAAAGGGGAGCTTCTTCCTCTAAAAAGGGGCTTCTTCCTTCCAAGGAAGGGCTTCGGACTTTTACTTACAGTCCATCTCCTTCTCCAAATTAAGCCCCCCTCTAACTTAAGCATCGGATGGTCGGCGCCGGAAACCCCAGCCACCGGCTTTTTGCAGGTTCCGCAGAGGACGCCGCCCGCCATCTCACGCCGGAGCTCCTTCCTCTCAGCCGAGTGGTCACCCCCGGATCCAATTTCTAGTAACAGATGTTGCGGAGGGGGAGGGGGCCTTGAATTTAGTCCCACATCGGCTAGTAGCGGAAAGGTTCTGTGCCTTAAATGGGAGGGTGGAAATTCTTTCCTCTTGAGCACCCTTTTGTGGAACAAAATTGTGAGGGCACCAGTCTTCCCCCGTCTGCGCTGGACGCACAGGCCGGAGCGCCCAAAATAGACAATACCTCGGGAGGAACGCAGTTCTCTTTCTCTGCTAGCTTAATGTGGGCTATACTGTTGTGTGAGGCTCCAGCAGAATGCCGTTCCCGCAACAGATGGCGCGCTAGGTAGGGGCGCCTCCTCCCACCGTTGACTACCCCTCAAGTTGCCTGGGGGGCTGTCGCGGATAAAATCCGACACAGGACCTTCCCACTGGGGGGGCTATGTTACGGAGGGAGGGGGCCTTGAATTTAGTCCCACATCGGCTAGTAACGGAAAGGTTCTGTGCCTTAAATGGGGGTGAAAATCCTTTCCTCTTGAGGGCCCTTTTGTGGGATAAAACCGTGAGGGCACCAGTCTCCCCCCGTCTGTGCTGGACGCGCGGGTCGGAGCGCCCAAAGCGGACAATACCTCGGGAGGAACACAGTCCTCTTTCTCTGCTAGCTTAATGTGGGCTATGCTGTTGCACGAGGCTCCGGCCAAAGCGTCCGTCCCCGCAACAACTCCAAAGATAAAAGCTATTGATAAGCTAAGATAAGATAAAATATATTGATTGAATTGTCGAAGGATCTTTACAATGTACAAATTATACTTATTTATACTAAATATAATAACTACCCATTTTCATAGTTACTGCACACATCTGGCCATCACTCCTAGCGGTCTTGATAATCAATACCAATTGTTCTTCCACTATACTCATTCATCAGCATAGTTACTCTGTACCAACTATCATACCGATAATTATATCGTATTGGTCTTGGCTTATCCAACATGCTTATATTGGCCCTCTCTTCATTCAGTCCATAATACAGCCTTCTGCACTTTAGAATATCTTGGAAGCTGATTTATTTGTCTTGGGTCATTCCTTCTATCAACCATCTAAGCACATACATACATCTTGACTCAAAGCTTTGAAGACCCTATCTGATTTTTCTTAGAATTGCCATGTGTACAGTGGTCCATGGATGTTAAGATATCATATAAACAAAATATCAATATTAGTTAAGACATGGTGTAGACAAATCCTAAAATATTTTAGATTGGCACGAGAGAGAAGAGAAACATTAATCACAAAAGGAAGATGATTATGGATTTTTATTATATTACAAATTTAAAACTGATTTCTATAGCTTATTTAGTGATTGTCACGTCATCATTAGTTAGGGCATGATGTAAACAAATCTCAAAATACTTTGGATTGGTACAAGAGAGAAGAGATAAGTGTTGATCACAAAATGGAGAGTATTTTGGATTTTTATTACATTACAAATTTAAAACTAGTTTCTATAGCTTATTTGGTAATTATCATGCCATCATTAATTAGGATGTGGTGTAAACATATCACAAAATATTTTAGATTGGTATAAGAGAGAAAAGAGGAGTGTTAATGTGAAACTTAGTGGACTAGCCCTGGTCCACTTGACTAGCCCAGCCAATCGCGATCGAGCTATTTAGAGCCCTTCTTGGTCTCCCCCCATCCTTCCTCGTCGGAGATCTAAGCCTGAACAAAGCTCTTCGCTGGAGATTTTTTTGGTTTTTCTCTTCGAACGTCAGCCGCTACCGACGCCGTTGTCACTGCCATTCACCGTCGAGAACCAGGTAAGGTCCCAACTAGCCTTGATCTATCTTCTCCTCCTTCTTTCAGACTCTTTACAGCCTTGTACGATCGACTATCACCAAATCTTTGTTGAAAAAGATGCTATATTTTTATCCTATTTTTGATCAGTTTTGGGGCTACCAGCCGCCAGTCGTCGCTAGCCACCTATTGCTTGGTCGTCGGTTCTCCGACCGGCAGGCACCAAAACTTAGTTATAGTTCTAATAGGGGGGAGAAGTTCCCCTATTTCACCAAAGAAGCAAGAGAAAAAACATAGAATAGAGAGAGAAAGAAAGAGTTCAATCTCTCTATCTTATTTTCTGCTCTTTTTTCCCTCTCTTCCCAATCTCTCTCTTTTGTTTCTCTCTGCAAAGTTTCTCTCTCTTGATTTATGGCCAAATATGTTAATTGATCTAGGTTAACTGTGTCATCAACAACTAAACCTAGACTTCTGATTGAACTTGGACTGAGATTCTCTCTCTTTCTAAATTTTCTCTCTCCACTAGGCTTTTTTTCTCTATCTGGACTTTTTCTTTCTACTCTTTTTAGGATAGTTGGATTTAGTAGGGACTCTTTACAGTGATTTTGAATTGACCCAAGTTGAGGGTCTTGATCCAAGATCATCGGGCAGCGTGTCAGCCCCCACTATGGCCTCTGCCAAACACTGTTATATTTGATCACCCCAATTTTTGTTAAATCGCTCTGGAGTATCGGGGACTTCCGCTTGGTCAACCCTATGAGGGTTAGAATTTAAGTTTTTATATATTATGATGAAATTCTAAGAAAAAAAATAATTTTTGGATATTAGGCTTTAAGAAGAATTTCCGCGATTAATTAGATTTGTTAGTTCGATTGCGTTCATAAGATAAGTAATGTAACCTTTTTCTATATTTATCGATAAATTATAAATATTTTTTGAATCAAATTATTCTTGATTTATGAATTTGATGCATTGTGTTATATACCTTTTTTAAAAAATATTGTATGATTCTTGATTGAATGTATTGGTTTTGATATGGATTATGTTTGATTAATTTCGATATCATGTCTTTTGATTTGGAATACTGAATATATTTGAAGAATTGAGTTTTGAATTGAAATAGATTTAGACTCGCAACCAGGCTATGTTTAGGAGCCCTCTAATGGGGCCTAATACATTGGCATATGATTTGTTCTGAAGGTTGTTTCCAAGATGATTAGTGACATACTGCCAATAGACCAGCAGTCCTAAAGGACTTTGCTGCAAGTTGATGTACAGCTCACCGCAAGAAGATTAGTCGGTGTTACGACTCTTTCATAGGAAAGATGTGGTCATAGCTCTTGGTCGTTGAGTTAAATTTGATGTTTTGAAAGAAATTAATTTATGAATGATATTTGAATTTCGAAAAAAAATTAAATTTAGCGTATACATGAATTCGTTGGATAGTATATTATTACAAAAAATATTATTTTAGAATATCGTAACGATATATGATCTTATTATGTATATGATTGATTTTGACATTGCATGATTCTAGGACTGAAATATGAAACCTAAAATTAATTAATTTTCAACCTGGTTATGTTGAAGACCCCGCCAATGGGGATTAAAACGTAGGCATATAATTTGTCCTGAAAGTCGTCCCCAAAATGATTAGTGACATACTGTCAGCAGACTAACGATCCTGAATAACTTTACTAGAGGATGATGCACAGCTCACCGCAAGAAGATTAATTAGTGTTATGACCTTGCTACAAAAAATATGTGGTCATAGCTCAGGATCGATAAGATAAAATAAATATTTAAAAGAATTTGAATCCATAAATAGAATCTAATATTTTAAGAAATATTTGATTCGTATAATAGTATTGCATATATGCTTATTTTTTGCATATTATTATCTATTTGATTGCCTGATTTATCTAGCTAAAGTATTCGTTGCTTACTTAGTTATCTAGCTCATTATACGATTTCTTACTGTTTTACATCGTTATTTAGATTAGATTTTTTTTTGGAGTTGATGCAAGAATTTGGAGTATGATTGATTTTGTAAGACTTTTAGCTATCATTTAATTAGAGTTTGAACATTATTATTTAGATTATTTTCATTGTCTAATTATGATATCATGTTGAGATATCTTGCATGCGTGTGGAAAAAGTTCTCTATGAGTATACTCCACTTGATGCGATCTTTGGCTCGAAATTTTAGGTCGGAGGTGTGACAATCAATCACAAAAGAAGAGAGGATTATATATTTTTATTACATTTCAAATTTAAAACTAATTCCTATAGCTTATCTGGTGATTGATATATCATTATTAATTTGGATGTGATATAAACAAATTCTAAATATTTTAGATTGGTGTGGAATAAAAGAGAAGAGCGTTAATCACAAAAATGAGAGGATTATGGATTTTTGTTACATTACAAATTTAGATCTAGTTTCCATAGCTTTTTATTTAGTGATTGGGATTTAAAGATATTTGATAGGGAAGTGTTTATTAGCCAAATATTTATTAACGGAAATAAAAATTTTCTATTTGACCCCAACTAATTAAGGAACTGGAAATTGAATACGAGGGAGGATGGTGGGTAAGGCGTAAAGTGATCCAACTGTTGATATAATTTCTCCCATCAGATGGACACTATGTGGTCGTACCCCCCATTCTTTGGGTGGACCCCACGCCCCCAGAACCATAAGCATGGGTCGATGGATGTTCCATCACCCAACTAACCCCGGGTGAGCACGTGGCCAAGACAACGTAACTAGACAGCTGTTTGTGTCAGTTCGAGCCCATTCAAAATACACCCAACCCACACAGAAGACAACATTTACACCATCCGATCCGAATCCGACGGTCAGATAAGCTCGTCTCATCTCTTGGTCAGTTTTCCGCGTTCGAATTGCCGGGTGCGCAGAAATATCACCCAATGACGTTGCTTTGATGGCATGAAATGAAGACGAAAGGAAAGGGGGAGATCACCTGTCATTCAACCAACCAATCCCAATCCGATGGCCAGATAAGTCTCATTTCATGACCGCGACGCTACTCACGTGACGTGTCATGTATGTAACGCTGTGGGTGAGATTTTCGTGTGACGATAATGGATTCAATGGCAGGGGATGTAAATAGAAGGAAAGAGGAGGGGAGAGGTGGAGGAGGGCATGGCGAAGGGGGCCTATATAAAGGGGGAAGCGTGTTTCCTGGGACGTCGCTTTGCCGAGGGCGGGCGCACGAGGGGAATACCTACCTGTCTTCGTATTTCCGGGCCGTTCTCATCGAAGAGGAAAAGGAAGGAGCGGGAGGGAGAGAGAGAGAGAGGAAAACGATAGAGGATTCTGGATTTGGAGAGGAAGAGATGGAGGGGAGGAAGGATGTGGGAATTCTCGCCATGGATATCTACTTCCCTCCCACTTTCGTTCAACAGGTGGGATTGGAGAGCTTCTTTCTTCTTTCATAATGTGGGTTTTGTTCAATTCGTTTGGGTTTTGGTTGGGAGTGAAATCTGTTTCGTTTCTTGTTTCGTGGCTGACTAGTTTAACCTCTGTAGGCAGATCCCGTTTTTGTTTTTTTTTTTTTTATGTTGGTTTTGGATTTCTTCGGATTCTGTGAAATTGACAGGTAAATTGTAACGAGATTTTTGTTTTTCGGTAAAATGAAATGTGACTGAGTGTTCTTGCAGTGGAAGAGATGAACCGGGATGGAACATTGAACAAAAAGGTGTTCTTCGGAAAGAGGTGTTCTGGGTTTTCACTGTTCTGTTTGGAATTAACCATGGAAGTTTCGCTCAAATTGATGATCGGGATTAGTTTTTTTTTTTTTTTTGGTTCTTTTAATTTTTTCAGTACTTTAATTGTAATGTAAGAGGCAATTCTTGAAGTAGAAGAGAGAAGACAAATAAGGAGGTTTTTTCTCATCTATCGTGGAGTTTGTATTGGCGATATGTGTTCTAGTGCCATTGAAAGTAGCTTTGCTGTGGTGAGGTTTCAATAGAATTGCAGGAAATGCTTTACGTTAGGTTTCCCACTGTTCTTCTTGGAATTAACCGGCGAAATTTGTAATATAAGAGACAGTTCTTGGAGTAGAAGAGATTAACATAGATGAACTGGATAGCAGTGCCTTGTTTCCTCTTTTTGGGTCATGGAGTTTGTATTAGGGATATGTGGTCTAGTGACATAAAAAGTGGCTTTGCATATGGCATAGTTAAGGCTTTTTCTTCAATAACTCTTTTGCCATCTTGTGTTTTGATGCACGTGTGTAATGGTTACCTTTGTTAACTACAGGAAGCCCTTGAGGCTTATGATGGGGCGAGTAAGGGAAAGTACACCATTGGACTTGGGCAAGATTGGATGGCCTTTTGCACAGAACTGGAAGATGTGATATCCATGAGGTAATTAGCTCCTAGTCAAAATCTGTTCAACTGATCAAGATGTAATGTTTCATATATCAGTGGGAGTTTTATGTTTTCATTGTGAAATTGTATAAATACCTGGGTGCATATGTTCCTCGTTATCCATAGTCATATCTGTTCCACATCCAAGAATGGGGTATTCATATTCATTTTGCCTTTGAGAAGATAGATTCATTTTTGCAGTTGTTCAGCTGCTTCATAAAAATCTAGAAACTAAGGTGACTAGCTTTTTTTCCTTTTAAGTTCCAAATTTTTCCCTATTATCTTTGATTCACATAACATGTAGAAATCAGAAAAGTCTTATATCTTTTCTATGAAATTTTGAACATACCATAACATGATTTTCATCCATAATTTTGCAAATAATAATTCTTTAAAAAAAATTCTCCTCACTATGTTTCTTCTTCAATCTTCCATATTTTGGCTTTTTTTTATCCATTCGGTGAAACAAAAGGAATGATAAAATTTAATTCTTGTATACATTATTTCTTCCAAATAGATCCATGCCCCTGTTATTTGTAATCAGGGACAATGGTTATTTGTTAATAACATTAAATATAGTTAATAAATATTTAGTGTTAAATCAAACATTTAATTAAATGTAATTGATAGACCTTCGTCGATCTTGTCATATTTATGTCAATGATTGAATACTTGGTACATAATCAGTTAAAGGAAATTTTCATTGCATGAGTTAACGTGAGTGCTAATTAAACCGATCACAACAGAAATTTCATATTTTTGTAGAATCTATTGTCCTAAATGCATTTATTGGCACTCCAAGGGGATTCCTTGTTCTGCCTTTTGTTATATTTTAGTTCCAGTTATATCATTTTAATTTATGCCTGTACATATTAACTTTTAGCCATTGATGTATCTTGGAATGCGGTCTTGCAGTTGTACAGAAGGACCATAAACAGTACCTCATGTTTGGATTCTCCAGTTGGAACAATTTTGCCTTTGATAATTTTAGTGCTTGTTGATGTCTTTATTTATCATGATCAACCATAGGATTTGCCTCCAGCTTGCCAATATCTACTGAGAATTTTTTAAGCTGGTTTCCATTCATGGTCTTGAATTTTCTTTTATGATCTTGTGCTTATTTTATAAACTTGTTTGGTGGGAGAAAAACACATCTTTCACTTGTTGTTTTAAACATGCTTAGTATCCATGTATCGAGATGGTGCTTTAATATTTTCTTACTTATTAGGCATTTTATTCAGCTTGACAGTTGTTACATCCCTCCTGGAGAAGTATCAGATTGATCCAAAACAAATTGGTCGCCTAGAAGTTGGTAGTGAGTCAGTGATAGACAAGAGTAAGTCTATCAAGACCTGGCTGATGCAAATATTTGAGGTTTGTTCCATAACCTTTTGCAAAACATGTTTTGTTATTTTTCATATAACTTGTTATAAATTCCAGTTTATTATTGAAGTGGCCAGCTTAGCCTGCTGGTAAATTGTCTTGGTGGTTTTATCAGAGACTTGAGCCCAAATCCTGCCCTCATCATGATTGGTGAGTTCAGGGTTATTAAGGGAATACCAACCTCTTTTGTAGCTCATTGCCTATGGGCATCTTTCAACCTAAATGGAAAAATGTCAGTTGACACTTTGATATAAATCACATTCATAATATTTTTCAGGAGCAAAGACATCCATAATAAATTTAATCCATCGCATATAGCATATTGCCAACCACACAACTCGCCTTTTTGTGTCACAGTCAGTTTATATCACATATTCGCATTCAATTCCAAACAAGTTACTATTGGCCACTAAAATTACATGACCAATTTTCATGAAACAATACAGGAATATGGTAACACTGATGTTGAAGGAGTTGACTCGACAAATGCATGTTATGGGGGAACGGCTGCTCTATTTAACTGTGTCAATTGGGTGGAGAGTAGCTCTTGGGATGGGCGATATGGACTAGTTGTTTGCACAGACAGTGCGGTATGATCATCCAGATGTTTCTTGCCTTTCTAGTGACTTGAAACAAATCTAGTGATTATTAGTTGTGTGATGCAGATGTTGTAAAAATGGACTTTACTATTTATAATAAACAACTGGCAGACATCCATGTAGGACAAAATAAGCTTATATACCATGGATTTCTTACCATGCCTTGCAGTAACAGTATGTTTTTCATTAGGTTTACGCAAAAGGTCCTGCTCGGCCTACTGGGGGCGCAGGTGCTATTGCAATGCTGATTGGACCAAATGCACCCATTCCTTTCGAAAGTAAATACAGGGGAACTCACATGATTCATGTTTATGACTTTTACAAGCCCAACCTTGCAAGTGAATATCCGGTTTGTTGTTTACTATCCTGTTAGTATGGTGGATTTAGTCTTGTACATAGATTATGCAGCTGAACATTCATTTTTTTCCCATTTTAATTCTTACCTTAGAATTCATTTTTGATATTCTCTTCCATAACTTTTGTAATTTTCTATTTTTTGCTCTATAATATTTGGGCTGCAGTTTTGCTATTATTTTAGACCTTGAGAAATGTTATACTAACGACAAATATTTTGTTCTCTAATTTAAATCCTGAGCTTGTGGAAGCTAATCTGTTTTCTGCTTTATTCTTATGCACATCTATTTTCAAACTTTTACTTTGAGAAATGCTTAAAGTTGACAACCTGACCTAATTCGTTGGGACCCTTTCTTCAGTGGAGAGGTCCTGAGTTCAACTCCTGTATTTCTCAGAAATGAGATAATAATTGATTTCAGCTAAGCATCACATTAGCTGTCTAGTGGAGAATGCATGTGCTATGCCACATTATGTCATGTAACAATATACTATGCCACATTACATTGTATAATATACTATAATTCCTAACATGGACCCCAAACCTTTAGGCATGGATTGTCCTTGCTCATCTTTCTCCTAGCATTCTATTGCATGGTCAAGATGCACAAAGGTCACATGATGATGCAGACAATAGTGTCTAGCAAAAATAAATTCCCAAAACCAAAATATAGCAGGGTTCGTATATAATACATGATTATGTATCCATATATTTGTTCAATCTAAGTAGAACCATGAAAGTGTCCTTTTGTTGCTATATGGCATTTAAACATGCTAAACATGTGTACATTGATAGGGGCATGCATGTCCACCAAATCGTAGCTGACATTGAACTAATTTTCAGTTAAACTGTCAGCTCTTTTTGGACATAACATTTACTTAATCTTATATTAATAATTTTATTAAAATGGTCTAGTGAGTTTCTATTTTTCTTTTCCTTTTCTGATCATTACTTGTTTATAGTTCTGCCTCATGGCTAGTTTCAGGGAATATGGCTAGTCAAGATGGCTAGAAAATGGCCTATTTGACTTCCATAGGTTTCCCTTTTCTGATCACTACTGGTTTAATAAGGTTTATGTATTTGTCTTCTGGCTTGTTTGAGGGACCATGTTTGGTCTTGAATGCTCCCTTGTTCATATGTGATACTTCATCCAGTCGAGTCATGTTGGCTGGCTGTTTTAGGATTCTTTATATTTACTCATAAAACTAAGACCTTTATGATTATTCTATCCAGCCCTTGTGTTCGTTATCTTCTTCTTGAGACAAAAAAAAAATCTTTAAAATTTTTGCTTCTTTCTCGGTCTTTTTTCTTTTCAGTGTCAGATTGTTTCATGCTTTAACGTCTTACTACTTTATTTTACGGTATCTTTGTTATACATAACTTATCTCCTTATGGAAAAGGAATAATGAGAAGCTTAACTAATGACTTTCAGCTTAAAATTTTATATGCATGAGTGGTTGTTGAAATGAGCTTCCACATATGGTTTATTCTGAATGAGAAGATAATATGAAGTATACAATACCGGAAATTTTTGGGTCTTGCCCTTTATACGATGGAGACACCATAGGTATCTATGACTTATGCACTAAAATGTAATTGTAATTTGAGGTGACATTAGCTTCCTGATGCTAAAGGTGCACAGAGGGTTCATTGGGATCAATAAATGCTGAACCGGGCCGTACCACCCGGTTCAGGCCGAATTGTTTCGACTTGGTCGTTGACCAGGTTGGTACGGGCACACAAAACAGTTTTGGCCCCATAGGGGCCGGTACAAGAGCAAACCGGATAGAATCGGACCGGTTCCGTCCGATTCGGCCAGGACTCGGTGCGAACCGGCATCGAGTCCAGTTCAATCTGCCACAACGCGCACTATGGCCGTGGCATTAAATGCTATAGCACGCTGTGGTTGTGGCATTAAATGCCACAACATGCCGCGCACGCTATGGCCTTTTTTTGGCCGGTTCGGTACCGGTCCGAACTGGTCCGGGCGCTGAGGTACCGGTTCGATGATCCTTGATTGGGATAGTTATTTTCATGAAATTCATTTACAAGCATGGAATAGGACTGTACCCATGGCTGGAGCATCACTTCAGATATTTGGATCCAGCTACTCTAATCTGTTTATATTGCTGCTTGCCCAAAGCCTCCTGTCTGTCATACACATGTTCTAGACTACCATTGAATTTTAACTGTCCTCCTCTTGAGACCCTGCTGTTTGTGCTTAAATCCGAGATGAGAAATGCCATTCCTAGATATGCAAATGGTCCAATGATTCCACCTGTAAACATTTCAAACTTGTATGGTATCAGGTAGTCCACATCTTATGACAAATTTGCGAGGTTTTGGAGATGTGGCTTTTAGATTCTATTATGAATGATGCTGTCCATAATACTTTTAGGAGCAAAGTTCTACCCATGCAGTGCTCCGAAAGTGGAAAAAATAGCTCTCGTCATCATCACATTTATTGTGCTTAATTGTTATGCAATGTTTATTCATATTGATGTTTACTTATTGAAAATTCTGAATTGTCAGGCATCATGCTTTTAGCCTTTGAATTCTCTTCTTTGTCATGTGCTAGAGCTTCTACTTATACTTGATGTAACATCTCCTTAGGTTGTTGATGGGAAACTATCACAAACATGCTATCTCATGGCACTTGATTCATGTTACAAACGTTTTTGTAGCAAGTAAGTTGTAATAGATTTTGAAACTTGGTGTGCTTTATTACCTTGACTCTTCACCCACAGTTGACATCAGAACATCTTTGTGTCTTTAGGTATGAAAAGCTTGAGGGAAAGCAATTTTCAATTTCTGATGCAGACTATTTTGTTTTCCATTCTCCATATAACAAGGTGCGGGGATTATACTGCATTTTCCTGCAGATTTTATATCTATTTCCTGCAGTGCGAAGAAGCCCTTCAGGATAATGTTTGTTAACCTCTACTTGAACTGTTATTGCAGCTCGTACAGAAAAGTTTTGCTCGGCTCTACTTTAATGACTTCTTACGCATTCCAAGGTTTTACCTTCTTATCACTAGTGATCATTATAATTTTAATTTTAAATGCTAAATGGGAAACTAATTTCTGTCTGCCATAATGACAACAGTTTTTTTATCTTGAAAGATATTGCCTCTGATCATTTATTTAATCTGCCGTATGGTTTATAATTGACCAAAATGTCTGAAGCTTCACAATCCATGTGCCAGCCATGTATCCTTAATATTTCAAATTGCTGTGCTTATATTCATGACTTGAATTGTTATAAATGATTTCTTGTGTGTTAAAACATCCCAGTATGAAAAATAAAATTGACAATGTAGGTGAAAAAACGAAATAACTGGCATGTAAACTAGTGTTCGATCTTGATCCTATGACACTGCTAATGCAGCATACAAAATGGTCTTTCATGATACTTAGATGAACCATCTGCCAAGTCATTTATGGATTGTCAGAAATAAGTGGATTGAATATGTTTTAACATGGTAAAGTCACTGCATCATCATCAATTTTTCCTTAGTTGTTGTCCGTTTTGACCACCCTCTGAAAAATTAATTATAATATTGCTTAAAGTTCTCAAATCTTCATCTTCTGTTGATGTTTTTTGATATCTAATAGTCATTGTAAATATCCAACTTGGGTCAGATGGTGTGTAACATTTGTGGATGACATAGCCTTTGGAACCATCTTCATATGCCAAGGACAAAGTTTGGACCATCAATCCCATGAGACTTGGGGGTGAAGTTTGGTGGTTTACAAAAGCTGTTCAAAACGAATAGATGCAATAGTCCTTATATATAGTCCGGCTGTGCTATTTATCATCTCATAAAGTAGGAGTACTGGAGTTGTTAAAAAATATATAACCAAATTTTTGTAAAGGTACAAGTGTCCATATCCGATTGTTTTGTATTGTTTTTGAAGTAATCAAAACTGAGATATCTTGTGCGTATTTATTAGTTAGGTCATTGTTCTTAATCATGTTGAATATGAGTTTAGATCTATCAAACTTCAGTTGAAAGTGATGCTAGGGCTGTCAAATGAACTGAGCAGCTCAAGCTTGACTTGAGAAAGACTTGAATCAAACTTGATCCAAAGCTAAATAAATCAATCTTGAACCAGAAAAACAAGCTGGAAATTAATTTCAAGCTAAGCTAAAAATTGACCCAGCTCAATCAGCTTGGCTTTATGGGGCTTGAATGGATATTGATAAATTGTAATATACACTGCATTATATAGATAATGTACAGTTGATTAGTGTATTTTATTTATTCTTTGAATCAATTAAATCTTAATTAGGGCTTTAACTGAGCTTGATTCAAGTTTGGACTAATGGATTTGTCAAGCTGATAAATTAGCCTCATGTTTGGCTAGCTTCGTAACTAAACTCAAATTGAGCTGGAAATAATGGGAAACAAATCAAGCTTGATCCCAGTGTTCAAGTTGAAATTAGTTTCCAACCAAGATTGATCGGACCCAAGCTCGGCTCAGTTACACACCTAAACTGTAGCTGACTATGGATTTAGTATCATATGAATCAATTATAGTGGAAGAATAGGATAGACAAGATTATATGTTTATTATAGGGGAACCAGATAAAAAAGTGTTTTGGCCCATTTAAAAGGTCACGTTATCAGGACTGACTCACCATTGTGTTCTGCACAGCCATTAATCCTTATGGTCAAGAAGAGGTTCAGTTATGCAGATAAGATCAGGGTGATCTTATCTTCATTTATTTTGAATCTGAATTACATGTTGAATTCTGAAATATTTCAGATTCTGCTAAGAAAGTCTCAAGGAAACATTCCAAATCCAGGCTCAATTGGATCCTCATTCTGGAGGCAAGTCCTCAAGTTGTAATACTGTAATATTGAGAAAGAGAGCAAAATGAGGACAGAGGGTTTAGAAGAAGAGAGAACCAGAACTTTCATTCATTGGCCATAATAACTTAAATCGACAAAAGTAAATCTTTTTAATCAATTAATTTCAATTAAAACAAATTTCACCCTTAGACTCAAATTATGACAAAATAAAGCAAAAGATTTTTTAATTTATACCCCTAATCCCTTCACCACACCATTGGGCCAAGAAAACTTTGTCAAAATGAGTCTGCTTGGTCTGCTTAATACATCCAAAAGATGTGTCTAATCATAGAGCCCTAAAATGTTTGGTACTTGAAAGTTTTGGTCTGCAGTTATACTAAAACAGAGAAAGTTTCCAATTAGATTTGAAAATAGACTCATGCAGTCCCATGTAACAACTGCTAACTGCTTAATACATTCAAAAGGAGCGCTTAATCGTAGAGCCCTAAAATTGTATACAAGGTTTGTACTTGAAAGTTTAGGTCTGCAATTATACTAAAGTAGGAAAATTTTTTGAATTAAATTTCAATAAAGACTCATGCAGTTCCATTTAACAAACTGATGCTTCACTGCATCAAGAGGTTAAAATTGTAGTAAAGCTATAGGCCTACTTCTTGCCCCATTCATTTTGTTATTTCATGGTCTGGTGGCAAAAATCTTGGATGAGGTTGGGAGAGGACGGATATTATCGCTTGAAAGCATTCAGACCCATGAAAATGATGAAGGCTACAAAAGGAAATAATTAGATCTAGCAGCATGCATAAGCAAGCATCTTCAAGTTCAACCATAACACAACATTTAGAGAAGGTCATGCTTAGATTTTCTTGGCCCTTGAGTACCATATTGAATTTTTAAAGCATTGTACTGAAGGACCATTATGAATCTATTCACAAAGAATATTCTCTTTCTTTTCACCTCAAAGACATGATGATGAATGATATAAAGGTGGAAATAGATTCAGTTGTTGACCATGATGTTGCTTAGAAAGTTATCTAGGTTGTTCTTTCAAAACATGATTTTATGTTTGCATCTTTGGTTAGCAAAAGGATAACAATATAATTGTCATCAATATGAATAGTGAAACATGATAATATGGCTGCATTCATTTATTGTGCCTATGAATTTGATATATCTGTAGCCACAAACCCATAAAGCATGGACAGAGGATATGGATATGACAAGATACAGATACGTTGATATGGCAAATCTTGCAAAAGAAGGATATCATAGGGCTAGGATATGACAATGAATGCATTCACATATTTTTATGTATATTTAACAAAAAAGCATCAATGAGGCAGATCGGATTATCAAACTAACATAGTTCATGCTTTACACAATAGCCTTAGCATCCACAATCTCCACCATTTAGTTATCATTCAAATCTATAAACCACATGCTATACTTTGTATAATAACATTGATATCACAAAGGCTAAAACTGACCATTCATCATAAAAGGGTCAACATTCATTAATAAAGGGGAGAAATAATTCCTTCAAATTATCTTGGGTGTATCCGAGAAGTATCCAAAGTCTATTTCTTCAAATATTAAAATGTGGAATATTTAAAGTTAGTATCTGACATATATACAGATTTATCCAGAAAGTATCAATATCTGATATGTACTCATACGGATATGACATGCAATTTGAAGTATCTGTTCATAGAATCTACAAGCATATATTCTTTCATTGGATTTAGGGTTGTTAATTAGCCTGCTTTTTCAACTAATTTAGATTTTCAATTTATTGTGGGTCCAGTCGTGCTTAATCTTTGGGTTCTCTAGCTTATCTCTTGTCCTGAATTTTAACTATACTGGCAAAGTGAGCCTGAGTTGAGCTAGAGTCGGTTTGGTGTAGTTAATGCATGCTTAATTTCTTTTTGCTACATGTTGAACCAGTAGAATCAATATTGGAATGCATTCTTATGAATCATTCTTTATTAAATTGTTTTTGTTTCATATTTTATGACGAAATGTGGAACTTTAGTTTTTATCTTTTAGTTTTTCTCGATAACAAGCCATGATATTTATAAACACAGGTTTTATCTACTTTTGGTCCAATATAGGTCCTGCATTTTTTTGAAAGCTGAGATTTACTGAACCTGAGCCGAAAGAGGAATTGCAGGGTTGAGCAGACACAGCTTTAGGCTATGTTTGTTTGGGGACTGAGATATCCTAAGGCTCCATTAACCTGCCTGTTCCAGCTATTTTTGTCAAACACCCTTAAAAAAGCCACTTTTTCCCTGGGGTAGAGTTGGCATTTTAAAATGTTTATGGCACCAGCCTTTCCTTTGAACCCATTTATTCTGGGCTAACTTTACCTGCAATCAATGGACCATTAAGGTATGCTCTCATGAGTTGGGGGAGGATATGTCCATATTATCTCATTGGCACTCTTAGAGGGTTATGCTCTAACCATTATGTTCCACAGAACTAATTGATTTTTTCTTGAATTGCTTTATCCATCAGAATGGAAAAGTTCTTCACCCTTTCAACAATTTTATGACCCCTGTAAGTGATACTGTAATTACACAAGCTAGAAAATTTATATAAAAGGATGAAATTATTCTCCGTTTTTTGCAGAAAACTTTTGAGTGCTAAAACTCTTCAATGAGTGCTGTTTCTTTTGTACTTGCTGGGGATTTCTTTGGTTAATTCTAGCAACCATGTCTGATCTAGATGCTGCATTTTGACCTTCTGTTTTCCTGACAGAAGGTGAACCTTGTTCAAAATATTAAATTGTTACATTATCTTCCTCTTTCTAGAGTCTTGTTACACCTTTCTAGTAATGTTTTTTTTCGAATTCTTAATCAGATTTCATCTGTTATTATCTTTCTTAGTTCTGTTGAGAAGGGTGTAAGGGAAATGCTGGAGCCTTTTTCAACCTTGACTGGTGATGAAAGCTATCAGAGTCGTGAGCTTGAAAAGGTCGCTTGTCATGTTACTATAGTTTTAGTCCATATGTAATAATTGATTTCTAATTGCTGATTGTTTACTCATCAATGGTCAGACTTCTCAGCAAGTTGCAAAGCACTTATATGATGAAAAGGTTCAACCGTCTACTTTGCTACCAAAACAGATTGGGAATATGTACACAGCATCTATTTATGCTGCATTTGCATCTCTTCTTCATAACAAGCATAGCACTCTGGTGATTTTTCTTTCTTTAGTAGCTGTGGTTCATTTATTCATCGTGAGCTACTGGCCTTCCCTAATTAATGTTACTTGTTCTATTCAGGGGAACCAACGGGTTGTGATGTTCTCATATGGTAGTGGCCTTTCTTCTACAATGTTCTCACTCAAACTTCAGGAGGGTCAACATCCCTTCAGCCTATCCAACATTAATGCTGTGCTGAATGTTTCAGAGAAGCTGAAGGCAAGACATGAGGTATGTCCTTATTCCATAATGTTGTATAGTCTGTTTTGTGCTAGCTTATTAAGTTCTATTGAATTTTGTTTTTGTCTGTGCTTCTGTGTTTTGTCCAATTATATATCCTTTCATCTCAATTTTAATGTATAAGCTTTGCGAACATCTTGACTGACAAATGTCTTCTGGAGGTCAATATCATGCTGTTTATCTGAACTTGCATCTATCTTTGTAATCCCTAAATCTACGAACATAATGAGAAAGGCTGTTGTGCTGGTCTTATATGGTTTGCTCCGAAGCATGTGGCCGTGCCTCCGCTTAAAAAACTGTAAATATCCCAAAGCCTGCCTGGCCCAACCATATTGCAAGGGACGCAAAAACACACACACACACATAACCCCCCTGCCTCCTCCCTTGGCTCTACCACACACACATAAAAAAGAAAAAAAATCCCTTGCATTAACATGCATATGGACCCAGGTACTTGTATACATGCTATATTCACCAAAGACCTCAGACCTCTGACATGGATTATGTTGCTTTTACAATGAACTAATCTATGATTCTTTTTGGTATCTTGACTAGAAATGTATGAGGAAAAATTAATTGTCTTTTATGAAAATTTGTGTTGTGGGTGAGTCTTAGCACATTGGTGAGGTTACTCCATTGTGACGTAAGAGTCATGGGATCAAAACACAGAGCAACCTCTCCGCACGCATAGGTAAGGCTGTGCGCATTCGACCCTTCCTAAACCCCGTAGTGGCAGGAGCCTTGTGCACTTGGTCACCTTTTATAAAAATTTGTCGTGTGGTTATATATGCCTTGCCATGAGGAATATTGCATGTTTCTAATTGTGTTCTAAATACATATATAAGAACAGTTACTAGAAGAAAAGCTCAGGAATGCTAGTCTACAGAATAACTGAAAATGGATGAAATTGAGAATTGATCCAGATGAATCATCTAACATTTGGCAAGATCTGAATATACATATGACAGATATTTGCCACGTAATGCCACACTCATTTTGATGCATTTAGATGTGCTCATTTGAAGCAGGCTTAAACCATGAACCATAAATGGGGGAGAAACCATCCTATTAATATAGAGAAACATGGCTAAGAACCAGGTAAAAGGCTAGGTTGGAGGCCAAAGTAGATGTAGGCCCAATATCTCACCCCCCCCCCCCCCTCTCTCTCTCTCTGCAAAGATTTCTTGTAGCTCTTTTTTCAAAGCTAGATGATGTTTTGATAAAATTCTGGAAAAAATCAAGGTTACTCTTTTTGAATTACTTTAGAGTAGATAGTGCTTCATCAGGTGGATTTAGCATCCTTTTAGGATACTGTCTTCTAGAGAAATTATTTTCTGACAAATATAACTATTATTACTCTTGAATATAGTTTTAGCACTTCCCCTCTGACAATTCTGTGAAAACTCCCTGTGCACTCTCTTAACTACCACCACCCAAAAGAAACCAACTTAAGTTTCTTTTAATGGAAGACCGTATAAGAATTTCTTGACAGTGGCTGTTTTGGTTCATCATGAGTTATTTCAGTTCCGCTTGCTTCCAATATGAAAGTAGTAGTAGTAGTACGGTTAGTTGAGCATGCTTGTTTCTTGCCCAGTATTATTCCTTTCTTTTCTTTCCCCTCTTTTTTAACATCAATAAATGCATCCATTACACACTTGAGCATTCATACATAATTAGTTATAGATTAACCAAATCTTTCATCTGATTGACAATGATTATATTCTTATAGCTGTCCCCAAGCTGTTGTGGGATCCTTAATCATTCCCCATAAGCTGGTTTTTTCTCTAGTCTGATTCTTCGTAATACCTTGTGATAAATGGATCCAATGTTTGTGTTGTACTGAGCTACTATTTTGTCCTCAAATGAGATTGATGTCCATGTTAGGCACTTTTCTTTTTTATAAGCAATGATGGGTCAGAAGTCTCTATCTATATATTCTCAGTGGGATCACTGCAGGCCAGTTTCTAATAAGATCTGATTACTTAGTAATCCGGACAAGCTTGCTTTTTGGAGGACATATCCTTTAGTAGAATCAGATGGCAATAATTTGTAAAGCTAGTTGCTAGGAGGTTTTCTGAGATTTGACAGATTGAATAAATGGTACCATCCTGTCATGCATAACAGGATTAGTTGCTCCATGTTGACAACCCTGAAGATTGATTTTGTGCCTCCTCTTTATAAGATCTTTTGCATACTCTTCTCTTATTCCACCTATTAAAAATTCTCTTCCTAAAACTAGTATAAAGAACTTGAGTCTGATTGCGAAATCAAAAGAGAGAGATAGGAACTTTGACCCCTAGATTAACTAAAACTCTTGCATGTTCAAGTAATATTGCTTAAAAAATAGAATTTGTGCCTGTGCATGGAGAAATGTCAGCCATATTCATCTTCCTGCAAATCTGATGCCTAATCTGTATAAAGTGATTGACTAAATTCTAGAGGTTTTTGTATATTGAGAAAACTTCCGTATTTTTGTAGTGGCATTGCTCCCTCTCTCTCACTCACTCACTCACTCACTCACTTTGTATGTGAGAAAGTGGTACTGATTGTTTTGCTGATAATGCATTTTGATCCTTGGTCAACCCATCCACTCAACCATTTTTTTTTGCTGTTTGCTGTTTTACTTGTGAACCAGAACAAAAACCTTCTTTCATTTGGGTAGATAATTTTCACCTATTTATATAACCGGTCAGCATTCATGTGTTTTTGACAATAAGGTTTTTCTTTTTTGTTTCTTGTTCAGTTTACACCTGAGAAGTTTGTCGAAACTTTGAAGTTGATGGAGCACCGATATGGAGCCAAGGATTTTGTGACAAGCAAAGACACAAGCTTACTGTCCCCTGGAACATTCTACCTCACAAATGTTGATTATATGTATCGGAGGTATTATGCCAAGAAGGGTGCCGAGGGCCTGTTAAATAATAGATGATGTTATTACTGCCACCGTTCTTTCTAAATGCCAAGCCAACGAGCTTAGTGCGCTTAGCATGCCTTATTAGAAGCAGGTGCTTATTTTCTTGGTGCCCATGAATCTAGGAATTAAGCTAATCTATAATTTCTTTGAGATTTTCTTGGTCTTTCTGGTACTCTGTCGATCTTACCGCCTTGGGGGTTTGAACTGCAATGCAGTCATGTTTAAGATTTTCATAAAATAGACTTTTCAGTCTGTGCCCTACTGAAAAAATAGATTTTTCAGTTTGATATTTTCATAAAGTGGATTTTTCAGATTGGAGGTTCTGCATGGTTAACTAGCTACTCTCGATGCTTTATGTCTCAGTTCTCTGTGGTATCTTTTTGGGCAGGTGAATAGAAAGTCCTCATCAGTGCGAGGGAAAGCTACCAGATTCTGCCTGGTTGTCCAATGGCCTCATGCCCAATGGGTGGCTATTCAGGCCATGAATCCTGGTTCTCCAGTGATGGCAATGGGTGGTGGTTAGCATTTTTCTCTTAGGATTTGCCTCAACCAGCTCACAGGTGGAATCCTGGCTCCATGTTTTCTTGGGCTCTTCCTATAGTATATGCTAGGATTGGGGCTAATTTTCGATAAGTATACCAATACTAACACAATTTCAATAGTTTCTTTGTTGCGGAGCTTCCTAGAACCGTGGCTGTATGATAGGTAAGGAAAATTCCCCTGCACTTCAATAAAAAAAACTAATCAATCATCGACCAACTATGATAACATTACATTGATTGAGTTTGATTAATCATTTATGTCTTAACGCTGGAAAGGACCATGGTGGGCCATTCGTAACACAAATGAGAGGCCATATGTGAGTCGTTTCTTGCTGGAATTAGCTACTTAAGTCAAAGCTATCTGAACAAGAAACGTTATCAATACAAGAAAATGTCAGACAACCACTGAAAGAAAGTTATCGAGGTAAGAAACCATCCAAAAGAAGATAGTTATTCCTGAAAATAGCTGTCAATCTGCATCATTAATGTAAAAGAGGCATCATTCAGTGCTTCCATCGCACTCCCAAAGTCTTATGGGCAATTGATGTCAAATCCAACATGAACAAGACTTCTATGCCTCTTCAATGTATTTTCTCTTGTCTTCTCTCTCTTTCGAGCAGAGGATCATCGACATACTCTAGGGTTTATCTGGCCATTATCAACCGCTTTGTCTCGATAGTTTTTAATCTTCGATATCCTTTTATTCTATTGTGAAGAATGAATCCCATTATATATCACTTCGTTATTATGATTGATTATTTAGCATTGATGTGATCATTATTATACGAATAAAGTATTTGGTTTTTTTTGATAAAAATGGCATTTCATATAGCTCTAACGTCAGTACATCCTGCCAAATCAAGGAAAAGCAAAGAGTATAAAGGAGGGGAAAGTCTCCCGTGGATGTCCAGATGATCTCTTCGAAGTGCCGGGCAACAAAGGAGGCGACCCAGTCTGCAGCACCGTTTGCCTCTCGGAACACATGTAATGCCTGAAAATAGCTTAGCTCCAAGACCAGTCTACAAGTATCACGGATAAGAGGGTGACCATCATCATATCTATCCACTCCCCGCACCTAATCAATCACCACTGAAGAGTCCCCGTCGAGGCATATGCACTCAGCACCAAGCACCCACCTCGCAAAGGAGATACCCTCCCAGGCTGCCTGTAACTTTGCCCCAACTGTAGTAAGACAGGGCGTGCAACGACCATCTGCTGCTATCATCCTGCCGAGGTGGTCTCTGATTACAAATCCGACCCCTCTCGATATCTGGTCCGCCGACATACTACGGTCGAAATTCATTTTGAGATGACCAAGAGGTGGGGGCACCCAAGAAACAAGGGCAAATGTAAACACTAAGACAGTAGATCGAGTGCCCCAGATGTCCCTGGCCATCCCAAAAGTAAACACGGCGGTAACTGAGGTGACCTCTCCCGCATGTAGTATAGCTCTATCCAGCACCAACCTCAGGGATAACCTCCTGCCCTCAAACAGACCGGCGTTCCTATCCATCCATGTGTAATGAGCCAAGTAAGCCCATAGTATCTCTGCCTCCATAGTACTAGGACTCCGTATGGAACCTCTAAGTCGATGGATCAAATTCTATGCCGACTCCACTGAGTGGGGAAAAGAAATAGGTGACCTACACCATATGTCCCTGACCCTAGGACACCGTAAGAAGACGTGATCAATGGTCTCCTCGGTATCAATACACACCTTGCAACATTGAGTAATCCTCACCCCCCGTCGGACTAGCAAAGATCTGGTCGGTAGGCAACCCCAAGCCACATTCTAGAGAAAGAGCGCCACATGCGGGTGATCCTCATCCTCCAAATCCAACCTCCCTCTATCCTCCGAGTTGGCTTCCTACTCACCAACGCCTGAAGATTCCTGGCTCGCACCTGCGACCGCTCTATCGGCACCCAAACTAGCCTATCTGACGTCTCCCTGGAAGGAGCCGGTAAGGCCAAGGCCATCTCTACCAACTGCTTCCCAAAAGCCTCCCAATTCATCCCCTTCCGCCAACGGCCCCCATCGGGCTCCATCAGGTTGCTAACCCTATAGCCGACTAGCCTCGAAGTGTCCACCATAGTCGGCATACGATCGATTGACTGCTCGTCACCCAGGTATCCTCTATGATATCAATGGACCGACCATCTCCAATGGCGTATCTAATCTCTAGGAGCACCAGTGCAACTCTAGCACAAATCTCCCACCATACCGGTGAGTGGTGCCGGCTAACTCGAGCTTCAGGGACCAAAGCACCATACTTGGCCCTCAGTAGGGAGGACCACATACCATTAGGCTCTAATACGAATCTAGCTGCATGTCGAGCTGCTAAAGCCTCTCGTCTCGCCACTAAGGATGGCACCTCCAAACCCCCATACCTGATCGGCTGACAAATAACCTCCCACGCCAACAGATGGATGCCTCCTCTGCCCCTGCCCCAGATAAAGTCCCTAAAGAGCTGCTCAAGAGTCCTCACTAGCATAACCAGAATGAAGGAGTTAGATAGTAAATAAATAGAGATTGAGGAAAGAACACACCTCACCAAGGTGATCCTACCCATCATAGACAGCGAATGCATCTGCCAACCCTCTAACCTGCCTGATACTAAGCTCAAGGGAAGAGTAGTCCCTGCTCTTCAAGCGGCGCCCAGAGAGCAGCACCCCCAGATACCTCAGCATACCCTCGTGCTCTCCCATTCCCAAAATCTCCAATATAGAGGTCTTCACATCCGGTCTGGTCTTCGAGCTGAAGCAGATAGCTAACTTAGTTATATTAACCCATTGACCAGATACTGCACAATAATCTCGAAGAATCCTCCAAATCACCCGAGCGGCCTGCCTAGTCAACTGAGCCAACAATAAACAATCATCGGCATAGAGCAAGTGAGAAATCCCGGTTGCCCCCGGCACTAGCTGGTAGACCTCCAACTCTTGGGTGAATACTACATGCAAAAGAGATCTAGAGAGCGCATCTGCACAGATGATGAAGAGCAAAGGAGAGAGGGGACAACCCTGGCGCAACCCACCAGAGGACTCAAAAAATCGAGATGGCGTACCATTCACCAAGATGGTGAAAGAAGAAACTCTGACACAACCCATCACCCATCTAATCCATGTCTCATGAAATCCAAACTCCTGCAAAGACTGGGATACAAAATCCTATCTCATCATATCATAGGTCCTCTTCATGTCCAGCTTGATCCCCATCAATCTCCGCCTCCCCGAAGCCCTGCCAAGGTCAAACATGAACTCCTAGGCTATAAGAACATTATCTGAAATACTCCGCCCACCCACAAGGCTCCCTGCTCCAGGCTGATAAGTCTAGAAAGAATATCCCTCAGTCTAACTACTAGTATCTTCACTATAACCTTCTACAAGGTGGTACATAGGCTAATCGGACAAAAATGACACGGCTCAATAGCATCATGCCGCTTCGGTATTAAGGTGACAAAGGTTCTCTGCTAATCTATGGACATCATGGCTGTATTGAAATACTGTTGTATGGCCGCCATCACATATTGCCCTTGTGGAGTAATTGATTAAGCTCTCATGTGATTTTGATGAGCTTAAAGCATTTGAGTATATCTTAAATTATACTAATGAATTCACTCTAGTATTTCAGGCTTATTTGTGTGCAAATTTTAGTTAAGTATCTCGAGTTTTGGTTCAA